>SAYR01019398.1:195052-217163 GCA_004382745.1 Argopecten irradians irradians | reverse complement strand
TCTCATGTTACACTGCTTATGGATTAATTAATTAATTAATACAACCTTATCATCAAATTTATTATTTAATTTTTTTCATAATCAATTTTGGAGAAGTATTATCAAATAAAAGTAATGCATTCTATCATACGAGGCACTAGATTCAACACTGTGCTAAATAGTCTACAAGAATTTTCAATTATGCAATTTGCTAAACTATCATGATCACTGCTCAAATTAAAATATATCTGTAGTAATTTTTCGTTTGGTGATATTATGATGACAAATTATGCTTATTGCTATGTATTCATTTTGCTATGAAAGGGAAATTCCAAGCTTTAGTCTTCTATCAGCTATCAATAACATGCTTCGAAATTTCCTTTTCTTTTTATTGAATTTATATGCATATAATTCTTAAGAAAACTTGAGTAATAGTTTTTCATTTGAAATTAATTTCAATATTCTGAGACTATTTGGCTGTCTAGGTATTATCACTGTTCAGCCCAATACTTTAAAAGATGAGTTGCTTTCAAATCAAATTGATGTCTTCAATGCTCTCCAGAAAGAACTTCTTTATCTCAACCAATATATATGACATGTATACTTAATGAGCTTTGGTGGTATTGATTTTGAAAAACAATTCAACGCCCGAATCTAAAATCAAATCCCTACGAGATAGAACAGATTGGAGATATAAGAGTACAAAGAGTATACGTATTGGGGGTATATGACATGTAAATACTGTATTTGCAGTCAGTAGAGTTCCGGGGGTATATATCAATACTGTATATATACCCTAATTAGAGTTAAACGTATTTAAATAATTGTAACAAACAGGGTGTATATATAATTATTGGGGAAACAAAATGTAAGTTGAAGATGAAAAATATCATCATATTTAAACTCTTTCCATACTCATGGCACATTAATCTGCCACAGTAAACATACATAATATATACTTTTTCCTTGGAAACACATTATTACGTTGTGATTCGCATGTTACAATAACATGAATTTCACATGATACAGGACACAATACCAATATTATATATACATCACACAATTGTAACACACTGTTTATAATCCATGGCATTGGGGCATTTCATAACTTCAATTCCTTCTCCAGTAGAGGGGAAAGGCACTTACAGGGGTGCTAATTACGGCGTATACAGTAAGCCTATGAATGCAATACACACCTTGAGGGTAGAATCCCATGTATGGTTTGCTGCAGCTTTCTCGGCCAACACCACAGATCTCTGAAAAGATAAAAGGTTCAATAAGTTACCCAACTAATTAAAGAAATTTATAGGAGCCAAGATAATGCTGACAGAAAAGAAATATAAATTTTCTCCTTTAGATCGTTTCTATCGATCAATGCATAATGTAACCATCAACAAGCTCGGGGCTCCAAAGATGTAAACCATCAGTAATTGTCTAAAAACATGTACTACAATACAGTATTTTTATTGCATGGAATGAAACTTTTTTTTTCTGTACAAAAATTAACCATTGTACTTGCAGACAAATTACAGTTATTATCAGATCATCTGCCTATATTAATATTCAAATCATTATCCCTCATAATATTTTGGCATACATGTCTTGTGTATACGCTCAATGACATTGGATAATTATATAATCAAGCAATGCTGCAGCAAAACCCATAAAAATACTAATTTTTCAACAGATTTCTTTGTTTGAAGTGTCAAACAGAAGACATGAATCAAAGCTTCAAAAATAGCACAAAGCCCGCTGATATAAGCATGTTTGTAGTATTATAACAAGAAGAGTGAAAAATAATACATGGATAAATTGTACATGTATTCTTGTTGACTTAACAAGCCATCACCGTCCACAACCTATTGTTTGTTATCCCGACAAGTGCCTGTTTGAAACCGATATCCAAGATTCTCAGGAGCACTAATTATGAAAAATATGGCATGTTAAGTACAATCATGTGAACGATTACTGCAGACAGAAGCCAAAAAAGCACAAAATTGACATCTACAAATCTCATTTACGCTGAATACATAAAGTCTGCTCTCTCCGATTCCCTGGTGCATTCTGGGTCGAGCTTGAAGAAGTCGTTTTTAATGCGTGTAACGTGATTTACCGCTTGTCTTGGGAATCACACAGACATCACATATGATAGTGGACAAAATGACAAATGAGGAAATGGGAAATGATTATATTACTTATTTCTAGCTGGACACTGTACGGCTTTGGATATGTCTTGTAGATGTCCAAGGAGGATAACCATTATAGATTATAAACTAAATCCTTTTCATACAGAGAGAATTATTGGTTGTTTAATTCTGAATATGAATAGCTATAACATATTTGATCCAATAAGCGTCCCATCCTTATAAGTCGCCCCTTCCTCCTCCTCCCCCCTTCCACAATTTAACTGACCTTGAATTAAAAGCATGCAGACTAAAAATATTTGATTTCTTTTTGCAAATTGATTTATGGCTTTGTGCAATAATCTTATGAAAGGTTAGTGTAAAGGTTCTATTAGGCATCTCTTATTTTTTTTTTATTTCTTAAGCGCAAAGGGTACTTATTAGGTCGAATACGGTGCCTGGCATGTGTTTAAAATGACAAATTCATCTCAAAAGTATGAAATGAAGAAGATAAAATATTGTCTGTATAAGCCCGACCCAATTCAAACCTAAAAAACCATTTTGGCTATATACACTGTAGCATTTATTTCAAATTAGTTTATATTAGTTTGTCATATTATAAGTGAACATAATTACCCAAATCTGACACTTTTTAAAAAAAAAAAAAAATTTTTACCTTTTGTGAAAATTACACATGCAGACTGTATAAAATTCAAAGCGCTATCCAACCTTTTGGACGAGCTTGAAACCACAAAGTAGATTCAGTTCCTACACATATCTTCTATAATACTATATTTTAAATCTTTCTATATGCATGGTACATTAATCTGTTACAATAAACATACATATGCCTTTTATCGTTTAAGACACTTCACTATTTTGTGATTAACATGTAAAGAATTCGCAAACATATGTATTATGCTGTATTGATGTTAGAGGCATCACAAAAACCTATGGAATTGGGGCATTTATACAACTTCAACTTTCCTCCAAAAAAGGGGAGGGGGGCTTAAGGGGGGAGGGACGCTTATTATGGCGAATATGGTATAGGTGTGCAAACAAATATTTCGTAAATTGGTACCTAAATGAATGATTATTCAAATCACTTGGAGTCAGACCCCTCTTCCTCCCATGATCACTCCTCTGGGAGCGAGAGGTGAAAATGGAACCTCATTTCACTTGTATACATCAATACATTGCTGATAAAGGTAAGACGTAACAGAGCCTTCAGAACAAAGTGAAGCTTTCCTAATAGGTTTTACATCAATCATTCATTATGGAGCAGAAATATATTCACACATTTGTTTCATGAAGGATTTTTTGCAATGTGAACAAATAATTAAATTCCAAAATGTAAATTTGGAATTTATAAAAGAAAAAAAGAACATAGAACAAATTCAAATAAACTAATGTTGACATCATCCATTTTTGTGTATTGTCTGCCGTCGTAAAACCACCATTAACAAGTTGTATGAGGGCTGATCTTAAATGTGGAAAAATTTGCATGGTAAATAGTTATTTCACAAGCACATGATTTGAAAAGAAAATGAACATGTTCAGATGAAATAGAAGATGATCATGAGGAAAGACATTAAATAGCTAACAGGGTTTTACTGATGAGATTGAGAAACGTCCATCATGGTTTACTAGTGTGAAATTGTGCTGTTGTGATTATAAGCATTGTGAAGAGTGATGTTCATGGCTTTTCTACGAGGCAATGATCTCTGGCATACCAACTGTTCCCATCCCAGTAGCAGACGGTCGGCGCTTTGACAATGACTATGTCTCCTATAACTGCCGTTGTTCTAGTGTGAAAATGTTGAAACACATTATTTACGGAAATGCTTCTTTGAAATGTCTGAAATCGACAGTAATAACCAATGCCAATACTAAAGTCATTGAAAAATGATCACAGGCTTTAAAATCGCCTCACACAATGACAAAAACAAATTCAGATGGCCGAAACAACAGACTTTCATAGAAAGCTGACTGAGAAAAGGAGAGCTTTCCCTGACAAATTCTACTTTTAGTTTCAATATTCCGATACTGGTATGAGAAAATAAGAAATATACGACTCAATCTGACCATCATTACCATCCTGGAACATTTCTATAATACATACAAGACTTGCCTATTGCATGACCCAAATTGGTTTTCAGAGATTCATATTCATCTTTTCGACTCAACAATGTACAGCAATCATGTGCCAAAAGCCCCCCGGGGCCCTCGGGAATTGGTAACGATGAATATTGCCCATGATTGGTTCATGGCTGGGTAGAACTGGACGGGGAGCTCCCCGAAGACTGAAGAGTTCGTGACCACACTAACAGACTCGGGACATCAATTTCCTATCATAATTTGGCTGGTCGGTGCCATTTTTAGGAGGAAATTAAAGCCACCCTTTATCACCAGTATATTGCCTTATTTATCAAATCTGGTAATACATATGTATCATCATTCCTACCAGCCCCAATTTTATGTCACAATACATTTTACTTTCATACAGTTCTACTTTTTATTATCATTTTGTGTGTCTTTTTCATATCACTCATAACTTTCCATCCCATATCTCTTCTGGCAAACATTTGCATGTGTAAAGGTGCCGCTTTTAGGCACAGTGAATGTTGCAACATTGAAGAAATTATTCCTCATCCCCTCAAATAATCTTTTATTGTACTGATAGAACTATTGACTATTGTAACCTTATATTGTATGAGAGAATATGTATGTTAACCCTCACCACTCTTATTTCCCCTGTGTGTGCATTTTATTGACAGGTAATAATCAAAGAATGTGTCGTTAGACTTACATATTACTGTGGTGGAATAACAGAATCTTACATCGATCTGTCAGGTGGACAGCGCTACCTCAACTAGATTAAGAAATTATGGCTAGTCAACCCCAAGTTTGCCGAACGATATCTCTGAGCAGAATGGGAGAAATATTATTGTTGGGCTATGTTAAAATGTCAGACACTTCAACTAACGCTGCTGTCCCTCTTTGACAAAATAACACCGATAGAAATTGTCACTTCTGTTGTTAAGGTGGGAGAAGGGAGGTTACATGTGTTTACATCTGAAACCAGATTCTGTGCCAAATCTGGATATCAATCAATGATCTTACTATTATGGTTTTATTGGAAACTTGGCAACACTTATTGCTATCTTTTTGACAATTCATTTTGACACATAAGTTCAGTAGGAGGTTCATCCCAAGTTTTGAAATAATGGATGAAGCATTCCCTCTAACCATCTACAGACAACTCATTCAAAACAATATCCCCAGCTTGTACCAGGGTTGCTCAAGTAGCACTTGTATAAAACTATGTGCTTCAGATGGCCATTAATTCATTTATTCATTTACCTCAACCTTCAACATTTTTTTCTAACTTCGTGTTTTTTCGTCACCATGAAGGACATAAGAAAAATGCCCTCCACTTCATGGTCTATGACTAAAGCAAAATAAAATCTACTGATAATTGATCGTAAACATCTTCAAAAGCGATTATTTGCTCATCAACAGATGATTGGTGACTCTTTATCTATAAATAAAGGAGTGTATTTATCTTCAGTGGCCACGACAGATGAGTGGTTAAGATGTACATCCCAACATATTACCACAACCCCCTTCACCTCTGGGTCGCGAGTTTGAATCCCATGTGAGACAGTTGCCCAGTACTGACCCCTGGTCAGTAGTTTTTCTCCGGTTTCTCCAGTTTTCCTCCACCATAAAACTGGCACTTCCTTACATGACCCTAACTGTTAATAGGATGTAAAGCTAAACAAACCAAACTCAAGTTGACACAGTGAACCTACCTAAACACAAAACTCAGAAACAAACAGAATAACACTTAGTATTCTGTTATTTTGAGATGCTTTCATTATTGTTCAGCTAAGAAATCATACATTATTGTCAAGCTTAATTGATATCATAACTTATACAATATGAATGAGGTTACATTTTGGTGTTATAAGTACTCTGTAGTCTCATAAATGTCCCATGTATGTAGACTGACCCATTTACATTAAGATGTGGTTTATTTTATAACCCAAATAAATGTTGTATACCCTTAAATGTTCTGTTAAATGTGCTGCCTACAGAGAAATGACATCAATCTATATATAATCACAAAAGTATAACATTGACCTGAAAAAGACAAATGTAGCCTATAAATACTCATGGCTTGATCTGGATTACGTCCATCTGAATAACCCATGACACTAAAATTCAATTAACTGATTATGGGATAAGCCAGGGTTCTATTCCAAAAACTTCCAACATGACTAGCCCTATTCTACACATCATCACTAGTGGTTACAGCAGGCCCCGAATTCAATCAGGCTTGATTTGAAATCTAATATTTGTGAATTTGATTATTCACAGCCTTATGATTACAGTACAGGGACTATAAATTCACCAGGGTAATAATACAATTAGATCCACAACACCAAATCCATAAAGTTTCCTGAGCTACCAAATCTACCTATCACCCTCTTTCTCTTCATTAATTATTGACAACACCATGTACCATTTTCCACCTTACCAGAAAATAAAGCCACTAATATGATGATGAGGGGAGCAGGCATGGAAATATGAAGTGAATTAACGGTAATATGCTATATATGTACTCTTCAGAAATCAATCGTTATGTAATGCTGGTATTTATGATAACCGATGATGATCCTTGATCAGCTGATAAAGTCGTCTGCCGATACGTACATACCCAGTAAAACATATTTCATACATTTTTTTTTATTTCCAATGTGATAATCATAATGAACAAATGTTATATAATTATTAGCAAATTTGTCTGCCTTCTTCGGGGATTTCTGCATAAAAAAATCGAAATGATTTTTCAATTGTAATTTAACATTATGGTGTCAATTTCAAGAATCTGATACTCCATCTGCAAGGAATTCCAAAATCATGCAGGTATTTTCATTTTTTTTAATTTCAGAGACATGCATGCTCTGATCATGATCGAGATGAGAACAATATAGCACAAACATGACACACAAGGGCCTAGAAAAGATTGCCAATCTATACCGAGGCCTTGAACACTTTAATTTACACATTATGCCACATGTAATGCTAATCGTCATACTTCTTCTCATCTAGGGCTTTTGAACAAATTAAAGCATATTGAAACACTAAACCACCAAAGTTTACATCCTCTTTCTGAGTTTCAAACCTAATAAAAAACCTTCTCTCTGAGTAAATCAATTATTTACTTTCAAATGCAATGCAGGAAATATGAAATGGTTTTTTTTCTTCTAAATTTCAAATTTCAATTCTCTAATATTTCGAGGGAAATACCGGTATGTTGCAGATACAAATGTCTGTCAATTTTCTTACGACACCGTTTTAATTTTGTAATAATTGCAATAAACAAATCAATAGGTTTTCTAATTACACAAATGCATCGATTCAGTATATCAAAATTGAATAAATGGAAATTTATCAAACCAAAATATCAAATTACTGGTATCTTTCTAGTGTTTAACTGCTCTGAACGTATTTGTTGAATTGACTGTATGAAGTAATAAGACATGCATCCTCAATAGTCCAGGGATTACTATCACTGTCATAATATGCACATGGAACCACATACCCAGACTATATGGGCAAAACTGAAGGCTCTGTGTGTGGCAACAGATAAGCAGATATAGTTTGGTCCTTTGATGTACATTTAAAGAACCGCTCTCTACATAATCTTAATAGAAAGATTTTACTGGCCTGTGAATTGGTCATTTTTTATTCTCCTGAATTGCCTACAATTCATAATTGTCTTCAGTTTTGCTATAACATATTCCAGGGATAGATATAACGACAGTGATAGTAACACCTGGAATATCTAGGATGTAAGATAGGATGTGGAAACAGTCTGAGGTTATTTATATATTATAAGCTAACATGTTCTGAAGTTGTGAATCGGTATTGACACAGACGGACTGCAATGCATGCTGGGCTTGAAGGTCACGACCCCAGTCCAGTCCTATCACCTAAGATCTGAAAAATTTAAACTGGAAGTATCAGCCACATCCAGTTTTTAAAAGGAAGGTAAAAGTCAATTGAGGAAGACCAAATCTGTGTTTCAAGGTTAGCATCTGAGGTGGGGTCCGTCTGTTAAAATTAATATCATGTAGGCAACTCAGATATAAGCATCAATCTTTTATTTGTACATTTTTTAACTCATACACCCCTCAAGGCACATTGGAACTCTTTCTAAAACTAAAGCTGGAACAGTTCAATATAGAAATTTTGGAAAAAATTAGTGAAAGAGCAGTATTTTTACTACTCAGAATTATTAGTACACACCTAATCATCATTGTATTTCTATATATATATCATACAAGGTTCTCGTTTAAAGCCAGTTGCCGGCAAAAACAGCCGTGTGTATTTCCTTGTTTACAACCTGCTATTTTTGTCAAAAATAAGCATTGGCCCCCATGGGGGCTTGTGGCCCTCAACCACCTATTATTAATTTTCAACCATCTATTAAAAAACTTAGTGAGAACCCTGATTTATCATTATCTAGTTTTGTAATATTATGTAATTCATACATAAACAGTCATGTTATTTTTACATGAATTTTTCTCCATACACGTGGTAAGGTTGTAATTGGTTCAATACAGGTTGATATGCCTTAGCATTGCTTGGCTGATCTGTCAATGACAGTTGTTGTCGGCAACTTTAGTGAAGATCATGATCAACTCATTTGGAACTCTGAATCTCGAAATTCACCTCTGTTTCTTAAGATAAATCCTTATTATTAGGGGTTCAGAAAAACAATGGGGACATTTATAAACAGCCTCCCATGTATCTGATGTGTTTACACTTGTATGACACTTAATATATATGTAATTCAAAATTGTCACTATATATCAGCAAATTAAAAAGACTTAATCTGCATGAAGTAGAAAAATAACAATATGTTTTTCTCCAACTATATAACATATTGCTTAATACAATGGTGGCCATGACCACACATTCGTTATGTGCATAAAAGCCAAAATGAATGTTTCACACAAGCATATCCAGTATAGTTGAGATACAATTTGATGCTGGGAGTTACACATAAAACATCTAATTCAGATAACATAAGTATTCCAGCATTGTATCATCTATGTATAATACATGGAATGTTTTAACCCAAAGTATGCTAATTATCTGAGCATTCTTCAATATCAACTCTGAATATTGTTTTTATCTTGAATTTTCTGAATATATATTCATCCATTGAACAATATAATCTTTCCGAACAATTCCGAGATACAATTGGAATTCCAGTGGTTTGGTATAAATTTTTGTACAAGATGCTTGTCTCCAGTTAAAGTGCATGATCATTAATTTATCTGTGCAATACCTTGTACAATTTCCTGTTCTTGATGTAAAAAAATCAGAGTTGTAACTTCAATACAGAGGAATTCGTTTTTTAAAACTCCAACATTGTGCAATAGGTGAAAACAAATCTAGAATCAGCAAATGGAAAAACAAACCAAAACATGAAACAAATACACCTTGATTAAAGCAAGAAAATGTTGTAGAAAGCAATTCTTAACTCAATATACACAGGACAACAGAATATTTAAATATACACCATACAATTCAACCATTGATTCACTTAATTTCCATTTGCAGACTGTACATGTCTGTTAGCTGCTTCCCTGGGAAAAGTTAATCTTATAAAAGACTAGTAGTGAATTGTCTGTAGGCCTCCTTTTAGGAGATCTAGAATTTAATTTTAGATAAAACAGATTTAATTGATGGTTGACAGAAACCAATAAACTTAAAATCATCAACATACATATTGGTTATAACTAATTAGGTTTAATTTCATAATGATTTGTTTTAGCATTGCAATACAGGAACTTATATAATTAGTTGTGCACATGTCTATAAGACGTATAAATCTACATCACATTTCACGACATGCAAAGTTATGCCAAGAAATATAGATTATAACCATGATGTTCCTAATTGTTTACGGTAACTAAGTTTTATGGGATGATATCCCCTTCCTGGGGCCATTAGCCTGAGGAACAAAAGCTTATACGACACGCATAGCCCCTTTAAATGACTAATTAAATTTGTTATTTGTTTTGAAAAGGCATGTGCACAGGTAGTACAAGGAAGTGGGAGGGGGGATCCAAAAAATAAAATTGTTTGTCAATGTTGAACATCTTCCGATATTTATTGACAGACCTTTGACACAGCAAATCAACCAAATTGCCCCCAGTGAGATGTGGAACATCATAGATACTCGTGTACAGATTCACTGTTTTGACTGTGTCTTTTTAATCACATTGCAAACGCAATCACAAACAAATTACTGTTAAACAATTCTGTTACCGCAGTTTGTCAACACGACACCGAATCTCAGAGGCCTCGCCTTAAACACCTATCATAAGCATGATATTCTGATCACATCCAAGTATATGTTATTAGACAAAATCGATAGGACCTTGTCCCAGCTTATTTACTCCTCAAACTTTATCATCGCAGTTCGATTTCCTCCTCCATAGAAAAATGGCTCAACCCCCGCAATGATCATCCTAATGTGCTTAGACAAAATGACAAGACTTCTATGATCTTATTATCAACAAATAATCTTGTCAGACCAACAAGTCAGGTTCATTTCAGACAAAATTCTACAAAATGTTACCAATAACTTGCATATTTTCAAAGCAATTACAAAAGATTTACTCATTGTTTGTCCATAACAAATTCTGTAGCAAGCAGATTTAGGGTCATGGTAATTCAACATGGTAATTCAAGTTTTTTTGGTTTGGGTTTGCTTTTGTTTTGTTTGTTAGGTTTTTTTTTTGTTTTTTTTTTTTTTTTTTTCTTTGGTTGTTTTTGTTTTGTTTGTTTGGGTTTCTCTTTGTTTTATTTGTTTGGGTTTGTTTTGTTTAAGGTTTTTTCTCTCTTTTTTTTGCTCTGGTTATTTTTGTTTGACATCACATCAATAATCAGGGTCAAAGACAAGCAAGACATGGAAAGACAACACTACCTAGTTAGAGCCTACAACTTGAAACCCAAAGGTGGAGGTCATATGGTAATATTCGCATCATCTTAACCTTTTGGCCACCACTGCTCCTACACTGTTCGACTGTGTAACTTTAGTACTGATACAGTAGAGTCTCCATAGACATTGCCAAAACTTGGCTAAAACACACCCAACCAATTCAGAAGCACAGTTATAACATGCAAACTTTGCCCTAGGTAATTACAAATGGCATTTTGATCAAGAAGTAAGTTTCACCAACATAACAATTATTTCAACTTTTCCAAATTAATGTCATCATTTATATTATTCGAATAAAATCCTCTGGGAACACATCTTGAATTATTTGTACTAAAACTTTTAATATGGAAGTTTGAAAAACTCTACAGCTTAAAGAATCTTAAGTTAACATAATAGGTTGGGTTTTTTTAATTTGAAAAGGATTATAAGACATAAAGATAAGAGAATGCTCACAAATTGCTGAATGTTTACAACATCGTAACATATCAACATCACTGTTAAAGTGTGGTGAAATGAACAGCCCCTCTTTCAGTGTATTTTATGAAGGAATAAATTAGGAAATAAAAACCTAAACCTCCTCCGGCATATTTCATGAAGAAATAAATAAGGAAATAAAAACGAATCAATGGATTAATACACCAGTAACACAGTCGTTACATGTGTTGGCACACTAATGGAGAGGCTTATTTACAACTTCAATATTTGAACATCATCTTAATGTTTCATCAATGGTTTTAAAGATGATGGCAACGTATTTCAGAGAGTGGGTCTCACACGGATAGTAATGCCTGGAATCATATTACTTGTAGAAAAGGCCTTTTGGTTATAGCGAGAATTCTTATGGTCGGTATCTCAATCGGAGATATGGTTTGACACGTCTCTACACACCCCGGGAGCCTCTCCTCACCTTTTAACATGTTATAATCGTGGCGATATCTCCAAGACAGTCGTAAACTATCACCAGTATCCATCAGCCAATGACACATTAATGTAACTCTAATTGCCGACTTCGTAACTAACAGGCAGCAACGAAATCCACCGATGATGAAGCCGTGCTAGGCAGTGGAAATCAGGTCCTAATAATATCGTCAGGCATTAAATGAGCCAGAATGGTAAGATACACTTGTTTTACTTGTCGTCGGGCACATCTCCATGGTTTGTTCACGGATTCATGCAATCTTTACGAGACATGAATCATTCGTTAATCATACGTGAATCAGCCCTTACCTGAACCTAACTTAATCTCCAGTAAAATCTGGATTTATATATATTGACCTGTCCTTGGAAATCTGAAGACCTCTGATCAATCAACTTATACCTGCATGAGTAAACACAATCAATTCCTTACATTGAATGAGCATTGCTTGTTAACCTGTTAAGTTATTTGTTTGATTTAATCATTAGGCTAATAAGTCATGATTAATGTGCAAGTCGGTTTTGGTAGTAAAGGCAAACTTGAGTTTTGTTCTAGTTATTTTCTGTCAACAGTCAGAGTCATTTTCAGATGAAGGTTTAGGAATTGAAGGATTGCCCTCAAGAAAAACCACCAACCTAATGGAGGTCAGTTCCTCTGGCAACTGCCCCAAATGGATTTTAAACTTGCCATCTCCCCTTCCCCCCCCCCCCCCAAAGGTGTATTAGGGTTAGGGTTATAGTATCAAAACAAGTAGGAACCTTTCAGCCACTACAGCCAAAGTTGTTCAGAAGTGGTCAGGAAAGGGACAGCTGATATATAAAGAAGTTTTAAAGTCACATTATATGATCAAGACTTGGAAGGCTTAGGTGGATACAGACCAGTCACCTAACAAGATCTTACAGTAAAAGAAACCTTCAGTATCCTTAATTAATGTAACTGCTAAGCACCAATTAATTTGATCTTCGATCAAGTAGCTACAGTACAGCTTATAATTCTATTCTGTAAACATAGACCAAAACCTAAGGAATCAAAGAGGTAAGTGAATATAGCAATAGATTTAAGCTTCTTATACTGAATCGCCTTCCTTACAATCTCTTAATTAACTAGCCAGCTAGCAATAAAGTGAGATTCTCATGATCATATGTAACTTGGTAACATGCAGGTAGCCAGCATCCAACATACAGTAATGTTTCTCAACAACAAAAACATCACCAAAATGTTTACAGCTGTGAAAATTCAGCTTGAAATGGTTTGAGATTTTAGGCTATAAAATTTTCATCAGGATGAAAAAACACATGGCATTTATATGAATTTGTTTATACCTATGGAGAGCACGAGGAGTAATATTTATATCAAATTCAGTATTTCCCTGGTGTACACAAATCATAGCATGGCATAGAACATCTACTAAAACCAAGGTTAAAGCACAGAAGTAAATGTCAATCAAAATGTCATCTGAGTAAGAGAGTTACACATAGTTGTCACAGAAAATTATTGCAATACAGCTTACCAAAAGAAAGCTAGATAACGATTCACTTGCATCCTAGCTTGATACCATTTCATATCAGAGTGAAAAGTTTTATGATTCCAAAGGATAATACAATTCATTGGGCAGTTGTGACTGAGTAAATGATCTAACATAATTACCCTTAATTCATCCCTGGGGTGCATGTGTATGTTTGAAACCCAAGTGGGGCTGTAATTATAATGTCAGGTAATGACTGTAGGTCGGTGGTTTTTCTCGGAGTACTCCCTCTTCACTTCTATGTCTAAACTTATCCTGACTGTATAATAGCTAGGACGCACGGCAAATATGCAGTACTTTATACCATGACAACAATAGAGGATCTTAAATGAGTGACTATGTAATATAAAATTTATCAAACGATTTCGATAATTTGATATGCCATGAGCCTTTATGCGACTGGCATATCAAATTATTTAACGAGTTCGATAAATTTTCATATCACATAGTCTGAAGTGTAGGATTCTATTTATCACACAACTTTTATTTATAGAAGTATAAGTAAAACTTTAAATTTTGTCTCAATATAACAGTAGAAATCCGGCTCGGATGTGACGTTTTCATCTACTGAGACAATCATGTGATATCATATGTAGATTATGACAATTTGTTCACCCCCTCCTTGATATTAAACATGCACATGAACCTATGGTAAGTCTCAGATAGAAGGTTATTAACCCTAGTGGTATCAGCAGGTCTACATCTTTTTATTCTATGACCTACAGCAGACAGCCTGCCTACATGTGAATATTCTGTGACAGGCCAATAAAGTGCTTGTTGTCTAATTGGGTTGGTGCCCTAATCAATATAATTACAGTAGTTATAGCCTGTCCTTAGGTCCTTAAACAGATTACCGAGGCAGGCAACCTCTGACAGGATATGCAGACTGTATATATAAATGTGTGTCAACTCTCCTATAATTTGCATTAATTACAACCATCTTACATTTAATATATTCAGCATAGATTGGTTCCGAATTATACAGGTTTTAACTAGAAATGTCATACAGGAGGCCAATTTATACCCTAAGTCTTACAATATAAAGGGTGCATTGTACAAAAAAAAGTTTGGTGCTAAATAACTTGACACTGGAGATCATGCAATAGTTGTATGTATCATGTAGATTAGTAGCAGACATCATCAGATACAGCAGACCTACTAATCACTACCCTATGTAGGACTGGTACACATGTGATCCTCACAATGACTGGTACACAGATATATGCATGTGGTCCTTGTGTACCTCATCACACACTAGTCCCCATTACTACACCCATGTCTACAGGCTGATCTGCCATCATCACTGAAAAACCAGGCACCTAATCATCTATTGTCCACAGCTCTTTTATCTATTGTGGCCACCTCCAGGATATTGGGGCTCCTATATATATTGTGGCCACCTCCAGGATATTGGGGCTCCTATATATTGTGGCCACCTACAGGATATTGGGGCTCCTATATATTGTGGCCACCTCCAGGATATTGGGGCTCCTATATATTGTGGCCACCTACAGGATACTGGGGCTCCTATATATTGTGGCCACCTACAGGATATTGGGGCTCCTATATATTGTGGCAAACTCCTCTATGGGGCGTCCTATACTATGCTATAGCTATATCTGCGGCATGTCTCTCCTTGGGTCTAATGTCAATTGTGGCAAGCTCCTTTATGGGCCTCCTATACCTTGTGGTCAGCCCATTCCTTGGGCCTCTTGTATATTTTGGCTCCAGCCCTTTCAAAGGGTCTATAATATAATGACACTTGTGGCAAATGCCATTATAGATACCTATATTTGTGTCCAGCTCCCACAAGTCTGTCTGTTGTGAAGTTATCTCCTTTATGGGATCTCATCTTTCGAGGCCAACTTCTTATTAAGAACCTCCTAGCTATATTAATTCTGTCCTATAGATCCTTGTTGAGACGGTCTGTCTTAATACGGGGGTTTTGAGATCCCAAAACGACGTGGGTAAAGTACAATTTACCGTCAGATTAGCCCCACCTTCCGGTGATTATGGCGTCACAAAAATCAAGTCAAATAACGACTACATAATCACCAGAAGGTGCGACTAATCGACAGTAAATAGTATTTACCCACATCGTTTTGGGATCTTGAAACCCCCGTATTGCTATTACTTTTTAATGCAAATGTACATTTAGAAGCCCCCCTTTCAAAACATGCAGAGATGTTATGAACATTCTATGCAAATGACATACATCCATTTAACCAAAAAAATAATTGTTTGATGCTTTTAGCCTAATGTTAACTATATATCATCCTGTCTGAAGAGCCTTGATCAGTTTATACTTCCCTTCAGCAATTGAAACTGTAAGCATATCTATTTTATAATTAGCTATATATACTTCTTATATCTTACCCTGCCTCCAATTAATAGACACAACTCTAGTCTTATACATTTGCTCCATCTATTCAGCCATGTTATACAACGATTACCCTTCTATAAGTAAAGATACAGGAAATCCCACAAAAAAAAACCTTTTCAATTATCCCAATGACAAACTTCTTCCTTAACCAATAACAATCCATGTATCAAACGATCATATATGTTCGTTTTGAAGCCAGAGCAGAATTTGCCAATTTCTGGCAGGAATAATGACCGCGACCGGCTTTTTCTCATAGCAGAATCTGCTAGACCACATGCTCTGAAATCAGGAAATCTCGCGAGCGCCTCCCTTTTAGCCTCGGAAGCCACTTTTTACTGTTTTTTATGGCTACAACATAGTCAATCTTCCTAAGTTAAGAAACGACCATAACACCAAGACATGAAATCGTACTCTCTTTAAACAACTTTTTCATAGCCATTGCTTCAGATTATAAAAAGGCTACAGACCCACGTAGAAAGTTGTAAAATTAAAAGATTCTCTGTAAAGAAATCTTCAAGGTTATCTGCTAATGGCCCTACATATACCAATACTTAAAAGCGTTTATGGCCAGATTCACTTTCTTTAAGAAGATACTTGAAATTTGACAAAGACAATACCATGAACACAAAAGCATTAAAATTTATGTAGCATTTTTAATGCGAGTCCAGAAGACTTATTTTTCAAAATTCTGATGAGTCCCAATACAAAGAAATATAGGGGGTTCTCAAATTTTTGGTGAGTTCCATAGGAAAAAATCATGAGTCCAGGAACTCGGCGAGGTTCCGTAAATCACTGAAACTAGTATATACATAAAGGTTATTGGCATGGGAACTGCATTTGAACTACTTATACACACAAATGGTATATTGGTCAATGCGGAACTAGTCCATTTTGAATTTTGTTAAGATTTGTACATAGATTTAGCTTGTCAGAGTTATTTTGTTATCATTTGAAAGGTACTGGTTAACACCAAAGTAGAACAATTTAGATGTGTTCTGTGAGAGTAAAATGCATTGCAAATATCGTTTATAATCTTCTCTCGTGTATTCTCATCCTTTACGGAATGTTACTGTCATTTGAAGACAATAAAAGCTCATATTGAAGCTTAAATTGACAATGTGATTACGACATCAATCAATTCTGGCAGAAATTATCAGCACAGAAAGATTTTTATGGCATTTTCTATCGGATTGGTTTTAATCTTCTCAAGATAGTAATTCTAAGAACCACTGCCACCTTTTAATGTTGGTAAGCAACCTCAAGGCAGAGCCCAGGACCTTAAATTTCTACTTGATTTGCAGGTCTAACAGATAATGGATGCAAGAAGTGCAGTTTCAGCTTGTTTCTTTCAGATCAGCCAACATGAAACGGACCGTTTGTGTAGAGTTTAGTGTTTGAAAGCGGCTTTAATTAGCCTCTACACAAGTTGTTTATATGTTTCTGTTTTGATCAATAATTTCACCATAATCTTGCACCTTGGTTTTAACAATACAGACAGGTTTTAATCAAGTCTGCTAACTGTAAATAACGTTTCACGCAATACAAAACACAAACCCAGTGTCTTTATAAGTGTACATTGGGTTGCTAACAAACTTCTGCCTGTAGTTGACATGCAGCAAGCCAAAGTGTAAAGAATATCTCCGTGTATTAATTGCAATGATTGTGTTCATAGTTGCATGCTGATTACTGATAACTTGTACATGTATATAGTTAACGAGGGTAAATTTAAAGCACCACCTGAAAAGGTGAATGGAGCTAATCAATCAACATAGGTTCACGAGGTACTATATCAATTAAGTCAAAACAGGCTTTTTTTCAGTTGTCGTTGGCAAAATAATCCAATAGATTTTCTAACTTATCATAAAATAACATATGAACCATGACCAAGATTTAAAGCATTAATATACACTGTTACTGAATAACTTTATATCATTAGAAAGGTGGAATTCAGATAATATAAGTTTTAGATATGAAGCTGTATATAATCATGAAAATACAATGTATATATCTAATAAACAGCACTGTAAAACAGATAATTTTTGTGTAATTGCATCTCATGCATATTAATTAATGGCCTTTTGCATAGAGATTTTATTTAATGATTTAGATTTCTACCATTTACCTGTATTTAGAACATTTTTGTGATTGATTTAATTTTATTATCTCCCATGAAATTCACACACCTTTAATTGCAAGCAAAAAATGAGTTGCTTTTACTGCCATAGACTGTTTGTTTTATCCTACTTATGTTTTCCATTCTAAATCCTGAAATCCACAATGCACTGATAGAAAAGATGAAAACTACTATAAAATTCTCTGAGAGTTAAGCTTAAAAGCAATGTTGACAGTTATGTCTTAATATGTTTCTGGCTTCCAAATAAGCTATTAAACAGGTTCAGGGAACTTTTTTAAAGCTTACTTTACTGTTTCATAAAGGTCAACAGATGATATAACGTTAGTTATCAAAACAGAAGGTATAACCATTACTGAGATATCAATAGTGAAATTGCATGTGTATTTCTAATAGATAGTGTCCTTTCAACAATATTTTGAAAATAGCTGACCTTTAGGCTTGATCTTGTGTATATCTTTAGATAATTGTAGCGTTCTGTCAAACATTGAATGTCTGTAGAGTGTATCAATGCTGCTTGGCTGATGCTCAAAAGACCAAGAGGCTATTGGAATTTGAAAGATGGTTTTTCACATGAGTTGAGGATTTGCTGGTGGTCGGATGGTGTTCCAATGACCTTTGGGTGAAAATGTAACCTTGAAATTTCCCCCAACATGTCAGTCATGCATGCCTTGTTCATACACTGTGACCTGCCATCATGGTATGATGTTGCCGTGGCTACAGAAGATGGGGGTTCTGTATCCCAGGGGACCTAGCTAAGATTGAAGTCAACACAGTGTCTGCCAGGCTATATAAACTCTGTGAATAGGTTATCTATGTTCTGTCCCCTATGGAGATCTATATCTGTGTTAGGAGGATCTACAGGGAGACACAGCATTGTAACTCTGGTACAGCAGCTGGAATCTCAACTTCTGGTACAGGCAGCTGTAGTCTCAACTTCTTCAAAGGCATTGAAATATCTAACTGTTTGTAGTTGGTACCATGAGTTTCTATGGGGTACACGATTGGCAACTATGATAAGTTGGAATCAATGGAAGCTTCAAAAAGTTATGACAATGATAAACAAGAATTCCACAGAAAGTGGATGTGTGTCGCCTGCACAGCATCACTAAAATAGTTATTTACAGTTGAAATATTGTTAATAATTAAGGTGAAGTTATCAAGTCCCATAACTCTTGAAAATATCGATGGATTTTGAACGCAGTATGCATCCCATATAGAATCTCATTGATATAAAAGCAATAACCCAAATTGTTTGAAATCGGAAGATAAATACAAAGTAACCGAGTGGAAACCATGGATTTGTTTGTATTGACGATTTGAAAGTCTCGTAACCCTTGCAAATATTGACAGATTTTTGACCATTTCAAACTCATACCGAGATGCTCATTAACAAATTTGGGTTGAAACCGACGCCAACACCGGATGCCGACGAACCGACGTCGACATAGTGATACCAGTGTTGCGCCTTCGCCGTTGCAAGCGACAAAAAAAGACTTAGGTGATAAATATTCGCAATTGCTGCAATGCTTGAAACAATGCAAATTCTTATATGTTAATTAATTAACATCAATATTTTATTTAAATTTTTCATTTCTCAAAAAGTCTGTTTAAGGGTGTTATAATGCTAAATACAGGTCCTTAACATAGCCTAGTAAATTACTCACTTAAAAACCAAACCATATAGCAAAATGTCAAAATGAACTTATCATTGTGACCTACACTAACTTGGTATTTTATGACATCACAGTTGCAATGACCATGAGGAAGTATGCACATGTTATTCAAACTGTTAGAAGTACTGATTTTGAATAGTTCTTTTACAGGCTGATACAAACATGAGTGAAATGACAGTATTTTTCCCAAAAAGCATCGGCTGTTGCATGTAAACATTCCGGTTTCAAAAGGCTTTAACCTAATCAATTATCCGGTATTAAATTGCGTTGATCAGGTCTTATTTTGATTCAGTCATATTGTCACATTAGTCTAATCATTTATTGGTCAGAATAATCAGTAAATAAGGATATTGCACTTAATTTACATAGTGTGGGTATCCTATGAAGAATCAATTCTCGTACACATAACAATTAAACTTCTCGTCTACCCATATGAAACCGCATTAAAATAAACAAATATAAGTAAAATGAGATGATATTTCCTATCCTCAATTTGGAATATTAATGTCAACAGGATCAGGAATTCTGCAGTTCATAACAAAACAATATTGATTAAAATGGTTTTTGTTGAGATGGTAAGGCCTGTATATAATATCCACTTCCGTTACAGAGGGTGTTGTTAGCATGAGCAACTCACTAAAGTACAATTACTCTGCCAACTCTGGCTTGGAGCCAGTTGGTGGTTTGGTCAATTGGATTGTGTTTCCAAATCAATTATATTAGCTTATTGTTCATATAAATTGGCTACACACAATCCATTTAGAATAACAGAATAATTGATTTGTGTTATGAACTCAAAGTTAAGGTCCAAACTGAAAATACATAGTGCCTCCCAAAGACACATAGACTTTTGGTCAATGCTGCAATATAAAAGGCCAGAGTAACATGATTTGTGTACAGTCTGAAAATAATTTAACACAGTAAACCTGCCTTAAAAGTATGGTCTGTTACTTTTTTGTATTTTTTGACTAGAAAAAAGTATTTAAAGTGTATTTTAAAATTTTTTGATTATTTACCGACTTTTTGTAAAGTTTGTATTCAAAGTTATTAAACAATAAATAACAAATATTGATGTTAGCGGGTGGGGTACACGTTTAAATAGCTCGGAAGTTATCTGAACTGGTCCGATCTATTTCCCATCTGTATCGCGTAAATGTCGATGTGGACCCACGTGTATGCTCGGAGGTTCAATCTAGTATGGGTATTCGGCCGGGGATGTCCGATCATGTGAATGTAACTTGGTTTTCCGGGATATTACCAAAAAATTTTGAAACATGGCGTTGGGACTGTGGCGGTTCTTTCAAAACGTGCGATATTTTCATACGACATTTACCGCTTTTTATGTCCAATAGTATCATTGGTGCTTCATGGATCTGAACATATATATAAGCATCCATATTCACACTTGGTATGTTTATGAGAGTTTGTGATGATGAAAAAACAAGAAATACAACATTTAAGACCTTCCTTTATGGAAACAAAACACCTGCCTTATAATTAAAGACAACAATTATACACTGGAGAGTTCAGTTATATAATAGTCACCTATCTTTTATATAAGACAAAAACAGTCACCTATCTTTTTTATTATAAGACAAAAACATCACCTATCTTTTATTATAAGGACAAAACAGTCACCTATCTTTTATTATAAGACAAAACAGTCACATGCTTTTTTATTATAAGACAAAACAGTCAACCTGCCTTCTTATTTAAGACAATACAAGTACTGAACTTCTATTATACAATGGTCACCTGTCTTAATTAATGAAAAACAAACTTCAGTTTCTGGTTCACTGTCTTATTCCTATTTGCATTTTACAGAGTTATCTGCCCTTGGTGGGTATGTATTGATTGGGTGACGTCATGTCTTTGGCAAGTGTAATGTCAAATTTTCTACAAGAAAACGATGCAAGTTGCACTATAATAACGTAAACAATTGATTACGTCATCTTAACAACAACATATAAACAGCCATCTTTGGTTACAAAAAGGAAAATATAATAGGAATCAAATAAACATCCTATTAGAATATTCATAGTGCTAGCTCATGCCATACCAAAAGTCTGTGACAACTTCTATTTGGACAAAATCAAATCAGAATTTTTTGATTATTAATCAAATATTGAATTGAATGAATATAAATTGTGTGTTGACATTGTGATAGGAAAATTAAATCTTTCGATCCAACAATCAAATCCTCAATAATTCACGAACAGTATCCTTCAATTTTATGGCAGATCACTGAAATTGGGTCATGACGCTCCAAACAGCACACATGCGACAATTCAGCAATTTATATAGTTTATTGATCAAGACGATAATGGGTTTGGCCGGAGAAAATTAACTG
>SAYR01019398.1:61292-190941 GCA_004382745.1 Argopecten irradians irradians | reverse complement strand
TTTGTTCTTAGAGTATGTGCTCGAAATTGAATAATGTTATTATGGCTAATCCATACCCATAATTATAGTTAAATCATACAACCACGACGTTACCCACACGCCCATTCCCGCTGCTGATGCAAGATTTCAGCACACTGGTCGAGAATCCTCACAATTCTTCTGATTGCCGGTTCTTTCTCTGCACAGGATCTCTCTCTTTTTTACAAGTCTGTCTGTTGTGAAGTTATCTCCTTTATGGGATCTCATCTTTCAAGGCCAACTTCTTATTAAGAACCTCCTAGCTATATCAATTCTGTCCTATAGATCCTTGTTGAGATGGTCTGTCTTAAAACGGGGGTTTTGAGATCCCAAAACGACGTGGGTAAAGTACAATTTACCGTCAGATTAGCCCCACCTTCCGGTGATTATGGCGTCACAAAAATCACGTCAAATGACGACTACATAATCACCAGAAGGTGCGACTAATCGACAGTAAATAGTACTTTACCCACGTCGTTTTGGGATCTTGAAACCCCCGTATTGCTATTACTTTTTAATGCAAATGTACATTTAGAAGCCACCCTTTCAAAACATGCAGAGATGTTATGAACATTCTATGCAAATGACATACATCCATTTAACCAAAAAAATAATTGTTTGATGCTTTTAGCCTAATGTTAACTATATATCATCCTGTCTGAAGAGCCTTGATCAGTTTATACTTCCCTTCAGCAATTGAAACTGTAAGCATATCTATTTTATAATTAGCTATATATACTTCTTATATCTTACCCTGCCTCCAATTAATAGACACAACTCTAGTCTTATACATTTGCTCCATCTATTCAGCCATGTTATACAACGATTACCCTTCTATAAGTAAAGATACAGGAAATCCCACAAAAAAAAACCTTTTCAATTATCCCAATGACAAACTTCTTCCTTAACCAATAACAATCCATGTATCAAACGATCAGATATGTTCGTTTTGAAGCCAGAGCAGAATTTGCCAATTTCTGGCAGGAATAATGACCGCTTTTTCTCATAGCAAGATCTGCTAGACCACATGCTCTGAAATCAGGAAATCTCCGAGCGCCTCCTTTTAGCCTAGGAAGCCACTTTTTACTGTTTTTATGGCTACAACATAGTCAATCTTCCTAAATTAAGAAAACGACCATAACACCAGACATGAAATCGTACTCTTTACAACTTTTTCATAGCCATTGCTTCAGATTATAAAAAGGTACAGACCCACGTAGGAAGTTGTAAAATTAAAAGATTCTCTGTAAAGAAATCTTCAAGGTTATCTGCTAATGCCCTACATATAGCAATACTTAAAAGCGTTTATGCCAGATTCAGTTTTCTTTAAGAGATACTTTAAATTTGACAATGACAATACATGAACACAAAAGCATTAAAATATATGTAGCATTTTTAATGCGAGTCCAGAAGACTTATTTTCAAATTCTGATGAGTCCCAATACAAAGACATATAGCGGGTTCTCAAAATTTTGGTGAGTTCCATAGGAAAATCATGAGTCCAGGACTCTGCGAGTTCCGTAAATCACTGAAAAAGCTACCTGGTATATACACACAAATGGTATATTGGTCAATGGCGGAACTAGTCCATTTTGAATTTTGTTAAGATTTGTTACATAGATTTAGCTTGTCAGAGTTATTTTGTTATCATTTGAAAGGTACTGGTTAACACCAATGTAGAACAATTTTAGATGTGTTCTGTGAGAGTAAAATGCATTGCAAATATCGTTTATAATCTTCTCCGTGTATTCTCATCCTTTACGGAATGTTACTGTCAATTTGAAGACAATAAAAGCTCAATATTGAAGCTTAAATTTGACAATGTGATTACGACATCATCAATTCTGGGCAGAAATTATCAGCACAGAAAGATTTTTATGGCATTTCTATCGATTGGTTTTTATCTCTCAAGATAGTACATCTAAGACCACTGCCACCTTTTAATGTTTGGTAAAGCAACCTCAAGGCAGAGCCCAGGACCTTAAATTTCTACTTGATTTGCAGGTCTAACAGATAATGGATGCAAGAAGTGCAGGTTCAGCTTGTTCTTTCAGATCAGCCAACATGAAACGGACCGTTTGTGTAGAGTTTAGTGTTTGAAGCGGCCTTAATTAGCCTCACACAAGTTGTTTATATGTTTCTGTTTCTGATCAATAATTCACCATAATCTTGCACCTTGGTTTAACAATACAGACAGGTTTTAATCAAGTCTGCTAAACTGTAAATAACGTTCACCAAAACACAAACCCAGTGTCTTTATAAGTGTACATTGGGTTGCTAACAAACTTCTGCCTGTAGTTGACATGCAGCAGCCAAGTGTAAAGAATATCTCCGTGTATTAATTGCAATGATTGTGTTCATGTTGCATGCTGATTACTGATAACTTGTACATGTATATAGTTAACGAGGGTAAATTAAAGCACACCTGAAAAGGTGAATTAAGCTAATCAATCAACATAGGTTCACGAGGTACTATATCAATTAAGTCAAAACAGGCTTCTTTTCAGTTGTCGTTGGCAAAATAATCCAATAGATTTTCTAACTTATCATAAAATAACATATGAACCAAGACCAAGATTTAAGCATTAATATACACTGTACTGATAACTTTAATCATTAGAAAGGTGGAATTCAGATAATATAGTTTTAGATATGAAGCTGTATTAATCAGAAAATACAATGTATATATCTAATAAACAGCACTGTAAAACAGATAATTTTTGTGTAAGCTTAATTAATGGCCTTTTGCATAGAGATTTTATTTAATGATTTAGATTTCTACATTTACCTGTATTTAGAACATTTTTGTGATTGATTTAATTTTATATCTCCCATGAAATTCACCACCTTTAATTGCAAGCAAAAATGAGTTGCTTTACTCCATAGACTGTTGTTTTATCCTACTAATGTTTTCCATTCTATCCTGAAATCCACAATGCACTGATAGAAAAGATGAGAAACTACATAAATTCTCTGAGAGTTAAGCTTAAAAGCAATGTTGACAGTTATGTCTTAATATGTTTCTGGCTTCCAATAAGCTATTAAACAAGGTTCAGGGGACTTTTTTAAAGCTTACTTTACTGTTTCATAAAGGTCAACAAGATGATATAACGTTAGTTATCAAAACAGAAGGTATAACCATTACCGAGATTCAATAGTGGAATTGTATGTGTATTTCTATTGATAGTGTCCTTTCAACAATATTTGAAAATAGCTGACCTTTAGGCTTGATCTTGTGTATATCTTTAGATAATTGTAGCGCTCTGTCAAACATGATGTCTGTGAGTGTATCAATGCCTGCTGGCTGATCTCAAAAGACCATAGGCTATTGATTTGAAAGATGGGTTTTTCACATGAGTTGAGATTTGCTGGTGGTCGATGGTGTTCCAATGACCTTTGGTGAAATGTAACCTTGAAATTTCCCCCAACATGTCAGTCATGCATGTTCATCACTGTGACCTGCCATCATGGTATGATGTTGCCGTGGCTACAGAAGATGGGGGTTCTGTATCCCTGGGGACCTAAGATTGAAGTCAACACAGTGTCTGCCAGGCTCTATAAACTCTGTGAATAGGTTATCTATGTTCTGTCCCCTATGGAGATCTATATCTGTGTTAGGAGGATCTACAGGGAGACACAGCATTGTAACTCTGGTACAGCAGCTGGAATCTCAACTTCTGGTACAGCAGCTGTAGTCTCAACTTCTTCAAAAGGCATTGAAATATCTAACCTGTTGTAGTTGGTACCATGAGTTTCTATGGGGTACACGATTGGCAACTATGATAAGTTGGAATAAATGGAAGCTTCAAAAGTTATGACAATGATAAACAAGAATTCCACAGAAGTGGATGTGTCGCCTGCACAGCATCACTAAAAATAGTTATTTACAGTTGAAAATATTGTTAATAATTAGGTGAAGTTATCAGTCCCATAACTCTTGAAAATATCGATGGATTTTGACCAGTATCAATCCCATATAGAATCTCATTGATATAAAGCAATATACCAAATTTGTTTGAAATCGGAAGATAAATACTAAAGTAACCGAGTGGAAACCATGGATTTGTTTGTATTGACGATTTGAAAGTCTCGTAACCCTTGCAAATATTGACAGATTTTGACCATTATCAAACTCATCCGAGATCTCATTAACAAATTTGGTTGAAACCGACGCCAACACCGATGCCGACACCGACGTCGACATAGTGATACCAAAGTGTTGCCCTTGCGTTGCAAGCGACAAAAAAAGACTTAGGTGATAAATATTCCAATTGCTGCAATGCTTGAACAATGCAAATTTCTATATGTTAATTAATTACATCAAATATTTTATTTAAATTTTTCATTTCTCAAAAAGTCTGTTAAGGGTGTTATAATGCTAAAATACAGGTCTTACATAGCCTAGTAAAATTACTCAGCTTAAAAACCAAACCATATAGCACAAATGTCAAAATGAACTTATCAATTGTGACCTACACTAACTTGGTATTTTAATGACATCACAGTTGCAATGACATGAGTGAAGTATGCACATGTATTCAAAACTGTTAGAAAGTACTGATTTTGAATAGTTCTTTACAGGCTGATACAAACATGAGTGAAATGACCAGGTATTTCCCAAAAAAGCATCGGCTGTGCATGTAAACATCCGGTTTCAAAGGCTTTAAACCTATCAATTATCGGATATTAAATTGCGTATCAGGTCTTATTTATGATTCCAGTCATATTTCACATTAGTTAATCATTTATTGGTCAGAATAATCAGTAATAGGATATTGCTACTTATTTACATGAGTGTGGGTATCCTATGAGATCAATCTCGTACACATAACAATTAAACTTCTCGTCTACCACATATGTAAACCCCATTAAAATAAACAAATATAAGTAAAATGAGATGATATTTCCTATCCTCAATTTGAATATTAATGATCCAGGATCAGGATTCTGCAGTTCAACAAAACAAATATTGATTAAAACTGGTTTTGTTGAGATGTAAGGCCATGTATATAATATCACTTCCGTTACAGAGGGTGTTGTACATGACAACTCACTAAAGTACAATTACTCTGCCCAACTCTGCTGGAGCAAAGTTGTGTTTGTCAATTGATTGTGTTTCAAATCAATTATATAGCTTATGTTCATATAAATTGTACACCACAATCCATTTAGATAACAGAATAATTGATTTGTGTTATCGAACTCAAAGTTAAGGTCCAAACTGAAATACATAGTGCCTCCCAAAGACACAAGACTTTGTCAATAGCTAGCATATATACAAGCCAGAGTATACAATGATTGTGTACAGTTCTGAAAATAATTTCAAACACAGTCAAACCTGCCTTAAAGTATGGTCTGTTACTTTTTGTATTTTTGACATAGAAAAAGTATTTAAAGTGTATTTTAAAATTTTTGATATTTACCGACTTTTGTAAAGTTTGTATTCAAAGTTATTAAACAATAAAAACAAAATATTGATGTTTAGCGTGTACACGTTTAAAATAGCTCGGAAGTATCTGAACTGTCCGATCTATTCCCATCTGTACGCGTAATGTCGATGTTGACCACGTGATATGGCTCAGGAGGTTCCAATCTATATGGGTATCGCCGATGTCGATCATGTGATGTAACTTGGTTTTCCGATATTACCCAAAAATTTGAAACATGGCGTTGACTGTGGCGGTTCTTTCAAAACGTGCGATATTTCATACGACATTTACCGCTTTATGTCAATAGTATATTGGTGCTTTCATGGATCTGAACCATCATATATAAGCATCCATATTCACACATTGTATGTTTTATGAGAGTTTGTGATGATGAAAATACAAGAAATACAACTTTAAGACCTTCCTTTTGGAAACAAACACCTGCCTTATAATTAAAGGACAACAATATACACTGAACTTCAGTTATATAATAGTCACCTATCTTTTATATAAGACAAAAACAGTCACCTATCTTTTATTATAAGACAAAAACAGTCACCTATCTTTTATTATAAGACAAAAACAGTCACCTATCTTTTATTATAAGACAAAAACAGTCACATGTCTTTTATTATAAGACAAAAACAGTCACCTGCCTTCTATTATAAGACAAACAATGTACTGAACTTCTATTATACAATGGTCACCTGTCTTAATTAATGAAAAACAAACTTCAGTTTCTGGTCACCTGTCTTATTCCATATTTGCATTTTACAGAGTTATCTGCCCTTGTGGGTATGTATTGATTGTGACGTCATGTCTTTGCAAGTGTAATGTCAAATTTTCTAAGAAAACGATGCAAGTTGCACTTATAATAACGTAACAATTGATACGTCATCTTAACAACAAATATAAAACAGCATCTTTGAGTTACAAAAAGGAAAATATTAATAGGATCAATAAACATCCTATTAGAATATTCAATAGTGCTAGCTCATGCCATACCAAAAGTCTGTGACAACTTCTATATTGGACAAAATCAAAACAGAATTTTTGATAATTTTAATCAAATATTGAATTGATGAATATAAATTGTGTGTTGACAAATTGTGATGAGGAAAATTAATCTTTCGATCCAACATCAAATCCTCACATAATTCACGGACAGTATCCTTCAATTTTATGGCAGACACTGAAATTGGGGTCATGACCTCCAAACAGCACACATGCAGACAATTCAGCATTATATCAGTTTTATTGATCAAGACGAATAATGGGTTTTGCCGAGAAAATTAACTGGACAATTTCTCGATTGGGATGAAATCTTTAAAATTCACATTTTACTATATCAATGAAAGGAAAAAAATGTAAAGCTTATCAATCAGCAAAGTTAACGATGATTTAGAAATTGACATATTATCGTCACCTTTTTTTGTTTCCATCAATGAAAATATGATCTTAATGTCACACTCAATGTAGATTAATCAACATACAATTTTTTCGATTCAGGTAATTGTCATAATGTCTATTATAAATGATAAACAGAAAATACAATGAGAGCAATCATGTTTTAGCAAGATTTCCGACATGAAAAGTACTAATTATATATGCCATTTACAGTACGTTACGTTGAATTCAATCTACCGGTATTTTAAGTGAAAAATATTTTAAGCACTTTACTACATATTGATGGAGAACACTGAAGTTTTATGATTATTAGCAGACATTATATCTATAATTTTTATGTACAAAATATGTCCGCATAATCGAATATGGATATTATTCATGTTTAATGGTGTGATGTTGTTATGTAGGAACTACGATCAAGTTGGTGAATTACTTAAAACCAATGACAGCAGCATTAAAATTTCGTAAGGTAGCACAAATAGTATTATAATTAACGTATTTGACCCAATCAGTGCCCATTTAAAAAAATTAAAAAATTAAAAGGTGCTTACAAAAATAAGAGGAAATTATTGCAAACCTATACAATTTCGATAGTTTTGATCTTATGCCCAGAGAATTGTAATGAGGCCTCAAAAAGGGGAGGGGCACTAATAGGGTACTTATTGGATCAAATACGGTACATAAGTTGGTGATTTTATGTTACCCTGAAAAGTGCCCAGGCTCTGTGATAAAGTACCTTGTAATACCTAACTGTGCTGTAACATCACTGTTGCCTTGAGATAGACTGTAATTAGATCCCAGAGGACTTAAGGACGTCCCAGACAAATTACTACGCCACAATTACATCCATAAAGTTGCAAACAATCATTCACATTATCCATTTAGTGCTCTTAGCTATAGAACAGGTATGGCATAATATTTTAATTGGTGAACTTTTTGGCTTTGTCACCTTATTTCTTTTTTTCACTCTTATCATGGCATGGGGATAAAAAACTATTAATATTTATTTTGAGTTTGAACACATCACGCTTGTTTTTACTATACCCTAAATTCACAGACCATCTTCTTCAAGCATTGCTATATTTATGTTTCGGAACAGCATTTCAGTGAAAATAAATTAAGTTATTCAAGACAAGTAGCATTTATCAGGTAAAACCTGTCATAGTGACCACCTCTGTATAATGACCATCTGCTTGGTAAAACCTTTCATAGTGACCACCTCTGTATAATGACCATCTGCTTGGTAAAACCTTTCATAGTTACCACCTCTGTATATAATGACCACCTGCTTGATAAGACCACTTTCTTCAGTGTAGACAATATTGGTAAATTTTAAAACAATTTGCCCTGCATATAAAGACCACTTGGCTACAACGACCCTTTTATTCTTTGTCCATTGAGTGGTGTTTATAGACAGGTTGGCTGTGGTTCTTGCGATATGTCACCACTCTCAGTAACTGATGGCTTTATTTTCTAAACCACTTCTATAACTTGAATGCCCATTCTTGAAAATTGGTTAAGATTGAAACCTCATATAACTCACAATTTTAATTTGTGTTCAAATAATGAGTGTTAGTCATGATCAGGAAATTCCATCTCATAATCACGGTGCATGGCAATTTATGAATGGATGACATGATGAAGACAATATGACATTCACTTGGTGAGAAAAGGTCGGATGGAGCCAATAAATTTTATTAGTCTCCCAATGCTTATGAATGAGCTTGGCTGCAACTCCAGAAAGTTATAGACAAGAAAATAAGATTACCTCTTGGTTATAGTCCTGGTTATGGAAAACATTTGGATGAACGACTTCCATTTGGACGCATGAAGCATGTACTCCAAACTGGTTATGTCACAAATATGTACCCTTACAGGTTTAACAAAACTATAATAACCCATTCACCCCTAAAATTTCATAATGGACTGGTCTAGACTTTGATTTAGAAGAGTCTAAATGTGTATTCAAGGGGAAAATGAGTTAAGAGTTTCACTTTAGAGTGCCATAACCAGGTGTTTGATCAACATTGTCTTGCACATGTACTTTAAGACATATTGCATCGTAATGGCAAAAAATTATTTCCCAAATGTCATCACATATCTGGCAACAAGACATTTTTTACAACATTGTCATAGTAAAAAAACATTTGTTTCCTAAACATAAAACCAGAAACTTTGACTATGTAAGAAGGTACTTACTCTGAGGGCCTCCATTTTCCCTCCCAGCATGGTCGTCAACTTCTCTGCCATTTCCTTTACCAGCGTCATACTGTTTACATGGTCAAACTTAATGATCTTGTCATCGTAGAATCTTTGATAGTTCTGTACAAAAACACAAGGTTCTTATATTAGTTAAAATCATATTTAAATCAATCAGGATTGAAGTGACAATTTATCAAACATATCTTGCACAAATGTTGTAGCTGGTTAATACATACTAATACCGTATTCGATCCAATAAGCCCCTATGTCCATATTAGTGCCCCTCTCCCTTTTGATTCCTCAATTTCAAATGCCCGGACGTAAATAAAGACTAAAACTATCAAAACTGTATAGGTTTGCACTTTGCTTTACAATAATTTCGTCTTTCTAAGCATCTTTTCTTTTTTTACATTTTTTAAATGCCCTGGGTGCTTATTGAGTTGAATACAGAATGTACTTTATCACAGGTTTTACACATCAATGAGCACTGTCTTAATTTTGACTATGTACAATAAGGATGGCGTAATTAATTATTATTACACTGAGATATTGATAATCAACAATATGTTTAACTTTTAAAGGCCTATCAACTTCTCAGAAATCGAAAAATGAAAGTTTCTTTAAAACAATAATAACATAAAATAACTTACATTGATGGCCTAAGATGAGATTACAACATCAAACAAATGCAAGATTCCCTGCATAATCCATATTAACAGTGAAAATAAATTTTGCTGTTTTGCTGTCTGGTGCAGTTATAGTCAACTACCATATATCATGCAATTTTCATGTATGGAGAACTGATTTGCAGTCTCGGTTTTCTTTGAACTGGCAGGATATATATCATAATTGTAAAACTGTAATAAAAATTTTGAGGTGTGATAAGAAAAATCCCTTTTATATGTAGATATGAAATCAAAGGATAAGATTATCCTAGGTCTAAGTATCACAAAATGAAGCTGTAAGTTTTTCTTCATTTTGTTATCCTTGGATAGAATATTCCTTTATCCTTCCTATCCTCCACAAATGAGGAGGTCACGATCAGGTAAGATCAGGCCCCGATTTCTCGAAACTTAAGTGCAGACTTAAGTCAAAACTTAAGTTTTTCTCCTTATGTAACTTATATAATAATTTATGACTTAAAGCAGTTTTTGACTTAAGTTTGTTTCGAGAAATCGGAGCCAGGTGAGACAAATTTCCATCTCGCCCCTGACTATAGTTTACCGGGCCTATAGATGATATTTTCTTACATATATAAGGAGGGGTGGGTGGGGGTGTATTAAATAAACACGTACTATATATATATTCCCTATACAAGAATTTAACAGCTATAATATGATAACTGGAGATTTGACTGGTGTATATTCTGTATCACAGCTTTATATCTATAACCATGTGTACTCCCAAATACAATCTGATATTCATGAGAAAGATATATATGCAATTAAACCGTAACAGAATAACCGAGTTTCATTCGTCCAACACCAAGATTGAATCTGTAGTAATGATATCGATGCAAATCAAAGAAAACCTAAGTAAAATTCAATTAGAATCCTCGTGAAAATCAATACACTATTAGGACGAGAAAAACTTTACCATATCACAGGGAGACGACAAGGATATGAGGCCAGCTATGTAACGATCACTTAGTGCTGGTCATACGGGTGCAGGATTCATCAATATCGGTACCAGGATGGACTATACAGGCCGTTTAATTCCATAAAACTAATTACCCACGACCATATATATATATATACCATTGTCTACATCGTAGTAATTTTAATCAATCTCACTATGGGGTGATCATGACCTTCAAAAGTCTCCGTCACAAAGAAAATTCTATTAAAGGGACAATTCAGTCTACGAGAACATTAAAATGTGTACATATATCGGAATAAACCAGTTCTAATGGAAATTAGATCAGTCGTTTTTACTGTGACATGCCAGAAACACCCATGTTGGTGAAATACGTGTTAAATGTTCAAACTCGCTCACTGTCCGCCATTACACATTGTGGTCGAACATATTGTATGCCGAACCCTGTCCCTTGCTCGTAGAGTAATGCAACTTTAGTCCAGAACTGCTCAAATTGCTCTGACAGTAGTGTGTTTACCTTATTAGGTGAATTATCTTGCCTTAAAATAATTTTATCACCTCCTCAGTGGTTATGTAGTTCATTTGTTTAACGTGCGTGACTTTGACTCGGGTATGGGTACAGCGTACAAGTTGTACCTGCTTTATCGTATTGATCAACGATTTGTAATTACAACGGTCTCAATTAAAATAATAAACAATGACGTGGGATTTGTCAATATTTTATGTTATATGTTTCATAAGAAATGTAGAACAATACATTTATGCCATATTTTGTTTCTTGGTTATGTAAAAGAGTTAGCCTGAGTGAATTGTCTCTTTAACTGATACATAAGGCTAAGTTACTGTGGTATTCAAATACATCCTGAGATCTGATTCAGAACATATACTATGCTAGTGTCTGGACACAAGGAAATTAGCCAAAGACTGGAAATTTGCTTTAAATTTTGAACAAAACAGCAAGATTGTCATGTCAGTCAGAGCATGATACAGGTCAAAGACGTAGATGAGAAGGATAAGTCAGTCGGGGTTTTGGAAGAATACGTCATAGGCACTTTTACAACTGATTTTACTTATATATCTGCTGGCTCAACCTTTGATTCAGCTTAAAGCTTGTGCTGGTGCGCAGGTTACCATCTAACTTTCTGAAGTGCCCTGTCATCTCATGAGGGGTCATATTTTTTTTTTAGGTAATTTACGACATTTCTTCAAAATCTTCTGTCCTTAAAACAAGGAGTTATTAAGCTTTACATTGGTGTTTCATTTGACTCGATCAGACAAGTATTTGTTGAGAAAAATGGTTTTTATTCCCGGTTTATACCCGGCATCTTGCATGGTATTTAGTTGTGTAAAGAAAGTCCTAGTACAGGTCAAAGGGTTGAAAAGGGAGGCTGACAGCACAATTTTATATTTTTGATTACTAATGAACTGTATACATGTACAACAGCCTAGCCTCTTTTTGACATTATCACTGATGATTGGTCCGATATCCAGTGATTTCACTCATTTTTTTTTCCACTTGAAACTTAGAGCACTAATTCTCATTGGCTGGAAATCATCTGTGACGTCATTGCTTGCATTGAGAAAACAAAGCTGTACCAGCAGGATTCAAGGATGTTGTAATTAAATGGCCGCCTCCACTGGATTTTTGTAACACATTTTGATGTTAAATTATTCAAAATGTACATTGTTGTAGTAATGTGATAAAAAGTATGTTAAATCAAATTTGTGTTCATTTCATTTGAAATTTTATGAAACTTGTCTTTAAGTTTTGATAAATTTCTGCTCGCCATTTAAGTACCTAGCGTTTATATGTATATAATGCATTTCATTTTTTATGTACATCGTAATCATGTCGTTCATATAAAGCCTCAAAAATTATGCTAGTGTATATATATTTGTACACAGAATGAGTTAAAGCTTAAGAAATTTTTTTTACAATATAGGCTTTGTAACTTTAATATAAACAACGCTTTCATTGTCTGCTTGTCCATTTTGATCATCCAACCACATATATAGCATTGACTGCATTAGTGCAGTAAATTTCATCTGAATAACAATTTGCTGAAAACATTTATATACATCATAAGTATATCTTCGCATTATTTTTTTCTGTTTTTTTGCTGCTCATGATTTATAGTGTGATCTGTACATTTAACCACTTTAATTTTCAGTAATGATGTATGCATTTGAATGTGTTACACAACAAATGATTCTGTGAATATTTCTTGCGTGTCGATGTTTCTGATGGCTACCTGCAGGTAGCACTTACAATGTGTACACTGTCACGGTCATGGTTTTTTTTTGTCTGATGAAGGTATACCTTGACAGTTGTATCTTAACCATTTTCTTTCAAATGATGATCATATTAAGTTACATAACAATAGGTTGTATATACAGTCCATGGCCAATTGACACATCTACTTCATCGAATTAGCCATATTCAGATCTTTACCTCAAAATGTCTACACACAGACTATATTTTGATTATTTCTGCTAAACATTTGGTATCTCAATTGCAAGTTTATAAATTTAATCATCAAATCTTTTGAACTGTGGAAGTTTAAACAAGAATAAAATTGCTGATAATCAGGAAGCATCACACATGATTGAGTCAAACCATCAGATAAGTCTGTAACAGGATCCGGAGAGGAGAAAATGTAATGGCCAGACCAATCTCCCTACAAAGTCAAATATTTTGCCAGGTCCTGTCCACTTCGACCTTTCCATGTTTTACTGTATATACACATTATGTATGCTGTGTTTGTTGTGCAACTTAAGTCGTCAACAAAACTGTCTGTGTGTTAACAATTGTGTTTGTGCACAAGTAAGCTCCAAGTTTCTAACTACAAAACAAGAATGCATCCTTCTTCATTTTCAGTTTTTAAAACAATACAGGCTACAAACTCAGTTTAACAATCACAAGCTCGCTTTAAGCCTTATCCATCAGAAAACTAAAGGATATTCAATTTTGTTGTTTAACAACAAATGAGTTAATAGTTGTGCTACCTAAGGACTTTCATTTCAGAAAACAAAATTCGCAACACCTCATGAAATTAAGTTAATTACTGTGCTAGTGTACACCAGGCTGGAAGCCTTGATGGATTTCCGGGAATTGATGGCGGACAGGAGAACTTCTAATTCTCAGTGGGTAGTACAGATAGTCGAGCTTGTGTGTTCATTTCGAAACAGACAAATGACAATTTGTAACAAATTATGTCTGTATTCTGGCCCGTGAAGTAAATCTGTTCTAGGTTGGTAATTGATTGTAGACCATCTATTTTGTTTAGCCTCTGTCAGTCTATATGTAAGATGTACCTAAATGTAGTCGTGACTGATTACGCAGTCATTCTCTACATAAACTCTTAGTTTGTGAAGCCATATAGGGATACAGACAGCACTGCCAATTAGACACGCGAATGTATCAGCAGGGTACGTATGGTGACACGCAACTTTTTCTCCACGTCACTGTCCTTTAACTTCCTTTTGGCAGAATTCCCAACCCTCCACCAAAAGACCCACAATACCCACTTACAATTAGTGGTACCCTAAATTCTCAACCCTCCAACCAAAGACCCACAATACCCACTTACAATTAGTGGTACCCTAAATTCTCAACCCTCCACCCAACGACCTACACAATACCCACTCACAATTAGTGGTACCCTAAATTCTCAACCCTCCACCCAAAGACCCACAATACCCACTTACAATTAGAGGTACCCTAAATTATCAACCCTTCACCCAACGACCTACACAATACCCACTTATAATTAGTGGTACCCTAAATTCTCAACCCTCCACCCAAAGACCTACACAATACCCACTCACAATTAGTGGTACCCTAAATTCTCAACCCTCCACCCAAAGACCCACAATACCCACTTACAATTAGTGGTACCCTAAATTCTCAACCCTTCACCCAAAGACCTACACAATACCCACTTACAATTAGTGGTACCCTAAATTCTCAACCCTTCACCAAACGACCTACACAATACCCACTCACAATTAGTGGTACCCTAAATTCTCAACCCTTCACCCAAAGACCTACACAATACCCATTCACAATTTGTGGTACCCTAAATTCCCAACCCTTCACCCAAAGATCCACAATACCCACTCACAATTAGTGGTACCCCAAATTCCCAACCCTCCACCCAAAGATCCACAATACCCACTCTCAATTAGTGGTACCCCAAATTCCCAACCCTCCACTCAAAGACCTACACAATACCCACTCTCAATTAGTGGTACCCCAAATTCCCAACCCTCTACCCAAAGACCTACACAATCGCGCACTTACAATTAGTGGTACCCTAAATTTTCAAACCCTCCACCCAAAGACCCACAATACCCACTTACAATTAGTGGTACCCTAAATTCCCAACCCTCCACCCAAAGACCCACAATACCCACTTACAATTAGTGGTACCCTGTATTATCAACCCTCCACCCAAAGACCCACAATACCCACTTAAAATTAGAGGTACCCTAAATTATCAACCCTTCATCCAACGACCTACACAATACCCACTTACAATTAAGTGGTACCCTAAATTCTCAACCCTCCACCCAAAGACCTACACAATACCCACTCACAATTAGTGGTACCCTAAATTCTCAACCCTCCACCCAAAGACCCACAATACCCACTTACAATTAGTGGTACCCTAAATTCCCAACCTTCCACCCAAAGACCTACACAACACCTACTCACAATTAGTGGTACCCTAAATTCTCAACCCTCCACCCAAAGACCCACAAATACCACTTACAATTGGAGGTACCTAAATTCTCAACCCTCCACCCAAAGACCTTTACAAATTAGTGGTACCCTAAATTCTCACCCTCCACCCAAAGACCCACAATACCCACTTACAATTAGTGGTACCCTAAATTCTCAACCTTCACCCAAAGACCTACACAATACCCACTATACAATTAGTGGTACCCTAAATTCTCAACCCTCACCAAAGACCCACAATACCCACTCACAATTAGTGGTACCCAAATTCTTCAACCCTTCACCCAAAGACCTACACAATACCCATTCACAATTTGTGGTACCCTAAATTCCCACCCTTCACCCAAAGATCCACAATACCCACTCACAATTAGTGGTACCCAAATTCCCAACCCCTCACCCAAAGATCCACAATACCCACTCTCCAATTAGTGTACCCCAAATTCCCAACCCTCCACTCAAAGACCTACACAATACCCACTCTCATTAGTGGTACCCCAAATTCCCAACTCTACCCAAAGACCTACACAATACCCACTCTCAATTAGTGGTACCCCAAATTCCCAACCCTCCACTCAAAGACCTACACAATACCCACTCTCAATTAGTGGTACCCCAAATTCCCAACCCTCCACTCAAAGACCTACACAATACCCACACTCAATTAGTGGTACCCCAAATTCCCAACCCTCTACCTAAAGACCTACACAATACACGCTTACAATTAGTGTTAGAACTGCATACAAATATCAATTTTTTTTGTTCTTTGAGAAAGTAAAATTATTTATGATCACTATTGCAAAAGATAGGATATGTATATAATACTTGTGTATTTCCCTTGGATCTCGGCAGGATTTTGTCCAAGGATCCCAGTCATATCCTGCTGGGATCTCAGTCTTTTCCTGCCAGGATAAGACCAGGATCCCCCCAGGATATGACCGGCATCCCAGGAAAATATCTCGGTTGATCCTATTGCGATCCCATGTCATATTTTCTCTTGGGTTATCTATATTTTCATAAATACTATAATATATACTACAATACTAAAATAGAATCTTATCTGTAGCTTCATAATATGAAATTTAAAGGCTTGTGGCATATTATTGAACTTTTCTTTAAAATTAATTTCATATATTTCATAGCCACTCATATGATCCTCTCTCTATCCGTTGTTTGTCCGTTTGATATATATGGTAATATGTTGGTCATCCTTAGCTTCTGTCACACTTTCTGCCTGTCTCACTGTATGTTGACTACAACCCCTTTATCATCCTATACAATGTATATACCTTATAGTGTCTCTAGCTACCATCAGTATTGTAAGTCTGTATTCTTTGTTACATTTCTACTTTCTACTCATTTATCTCCAGATCAGCTGCCTACTTCAATTCTTACATTGTCTATAAAGTTACTAGTACTCAGATTCAGTGATAACTCAATGCTCACCAAAGTGGGCTTAAATTAAATGTTCTATTTCATTGTATTCAAACAAAAGGAAGGCAACAATAGAATTGTATCATTGGAGGCATTATCGGATAAGAAAGACACTGGTGTGGAATGCCGCGACCCCAGGGTACCGTGTGTGGCTGTCACACATGCTCCTGATCATTCCTTACTCAGCCCCAGGGTAATGTGTGTGCCCGTCACACATGCTCCTGATCATTCCTTACCCGTGTCAGAACCGCACTGCCTGTACCATCTTCGGCAATATCTTCAAAGTCATATTCCAACTTCTCAGCCCATCGTTGCACACTGAAATACAATAAAAGAGTTAGAGAGTGCACGTACAGCTCTAATTAGATTGTAAACCTATTAAAGATTCACATTACCTATGGAACTTTCCTGATCCTTATAATATATATAGGTTTGTTTCCATTGGAAATTTGATTACTCGCTGTAGATGTGTTTTTGCAGTTGTAATTACATTTGTATAAATGTGATGCCACACACTTGTATATATATGCAAACATGAACAATCATGCAATGCATATACATGCGCATGTACAATGTATCATATATGCATGTAACAATGGAGACAAACAAATTACTTAATGTAATTACTTTCAACAACAAACCAATAACAACTATACATTAATTATCATTAGTTAATAATAATTTGGTGTTGAATGGTCTTAGGGTCATGTTTATTTACAGGGGGGATATTTATTTATATATTGTCTTATGTTTTGTCTGTTTGAATTAAGAATTTTTCAATTATACAGCTTAGTGATTGTCTGTGTTACAAATTTTCAAAATTTGAAATTATATTTGTTGAACATGTCAATATAACAGATATGGTAAACTGTATTTTATCAGAAACCATATCATTATGTATAATCCAGCATTCAATTTATACAGCAATAATCCATAATAAATGTGCATTTTAGAAACAGAATCCTTTTAGTCATTCTTCAAGTCTGTGTGAGAAAAAAAGAAAACAAGCTGAAAACTCAGAACAGGAATAAGTGAATGGGAGTATAAAATTTTGTATCAATCCCTTGTATTCTTCATGAAAAACTTGGTATTGTAATGATCATACAACAAATTTGGTTTGATTTATTTTTTGGTTAATTAAAGTAAGCAATTCCTACAAACAGCCAGCTGGTCATTCAAGAATATCAATTTGACAAGGTATGAGATGAAGAAGAAAAACAGAGTACCTGGGGGAAAAAACCAACAGGCAGAACCTATATATAGCTACTGGCACCCCAGCCCATATAGGTTTTGAACTTACAATTACTAATCAAAGGTGGAGGGGTGCAGTGTTAGTTGAATAGTGAAGTTGATTGCCTACATAACTGTGCCTAGCTAGTATTTATAGGCTTTTTTTCAGCAGTTAAATTCAAGTGAAATGAGGATGTGAGGGTTTAACCCGTGGATAAGACTGTTTGTGTCTGTACATGTATTATGGTATACTGTACACATACTTCATATAGTGTACTAGTTGATCTAACCACACCATGATGGATATATCTAAACAACAACTTCTAATGTCCGTTTTTTTTTTCTTTTCCATAGATGTGTGTCTTATAAGGTTAAATGGCTTCATGTTGTCGATACCATATATGTACAGCCATGATAACTTAATCAGTTATAATTGCAGGTACGATATATTTATCCCATAACTAGGCATGTTTCGCAATGGAAAATCCATGTGATAAATTCCACAGCAATTGGTTATCGTTTATGTTTACACACTCCAGTGTGTAGACACCTACAGCGCCTCTGATTGGTCAACTCTAAGATCTCATTATTCCGATTGCGATTGGCTTTCAAATTCAGGCTACTTCTCTTAGCGCTTTTCCTTTTACATAGCAATGTATTTACTGTATAACAGGTAGAAGCTTATTCAAAGTATTGAACAGTCAAATATTGGCTGTCTATTTAGGCACTATATTTTATGGCGGAAAGATATCATCACACATTGTATGGTGGTAAGTTTCTCTCAATGAAGACGAGAAAATGATCACAACGGTATAGAGTTAAGTTATGGGATAAACAAGTTCCCCAACACGTGACTGTTGTTTATCATGTTTATCTAAACTCTAGTTAGTTAATTTTCAAATTTTTAAAAGACACTCGCTTTGAAAATTAACTAACTCAAGTTTGATAAAACATGATAAACAACAGTCCCTTGTTGGGGAACCTCTATATGTAACATATGTGGAAGTGTTCTCACTACATCATAGTGATATAACAAGCAGATATACAGCTAGTGTTATATACCTATAAATATATATATATCTGGTACTATACTGTATATTAAACTTTAAACACAGGTACATATTGATTACTGCGCCATGTACTTCACAAGTCCTACCTAATGAGAAGTTAAACATATGACACACAAGCTAATACAGGAATTTCGAAATATGGCTATAATATATTTGCCATTATTACATTCGCATAAGAATTCCTTGTGCAGAAAGGTATTCTGGTCTCAACGTTATTAAACTCAATGTCACCTTTCAATTCTGCAATTTCTGTAGAAGCGGAAGAAAATAACAGAATTTGATCAACCAATACAAGAGACACAATTAAATGTCTCCAAAGAGTTAAATTCAATAATACGCAGCTGCTGCTACAAAACAACATCCAAATTCTTACAGAAAATTGATGTTAAAATGTAACAGAACTGAACTGAAGATTAATGCTAATGCTGCCCGTACAGCTGCAGACTTACAAATGGGTAATTTGGGAATAATTTGGCATAATTAAAAATATTATTGTATACCAGTATGTGACGTTAGTAATCCAGGTATGATAATATAATAAAATAAACTAATATTGCATTCATTTGATGTACTTTATTTCTGTGGATTTAATTGAACTCAGTACATCCAGTGGCCGACACATGGCTATTTCAGATTTGAGGCAGTTATCGTAAACATATATATCCGTATACATACTCCACCCAATAAGTCTCCCCATCCCTATAAGCACCCCCTTATTCCCCTTTTTGGGACCTCAATTTCACTTTGTACCTTGAAATATCTATATTTTTCCAGAGACTCATCTCTCGTTCAAAGTTAAATAACCATAGAACCAAGAAACAAAATAGAAAGAATAACTTGAAATCTCCGTAAGGTCAAGTTTATTCATGTATGGTTATAACAATCGAACACAATAATGAATTCATGGCTATAATGAAACGTGTTTATTTTCTTGTCAAGTGTTCTATCTTTTAGTAGTTGTTTGTAATAATATATACTAATATGCATATAAGCTCATGTACAATGTTTAATTTTCCTATTAACAGCCAGAATCTTTTAAGGACGTGCCAGGTGTATTAATTGGTGTAAGAAAACCGGATTACCCAGAGAAAAACCAGCAACAAGCAGTCAGTACCTGGTAATTGCCCCATGGGGCCACATGGGATTCAAATTCACAACCCAGAGGTGGAATGTGGGTTGTGACATTAATTATTTCTTATAGAACTAGTTTATATACTACAGTTCATTTTAAACTAGTTGAAGAATACTAGTTACTGCAATTTGTGTAGACTGGCCAACACCAGTCTCTAGAATATTGAAAAAAATCACGTAAAATTGGCTTAAATTTTTTTGTCTCTACTTCGATCATTCACTATGTAGATATACATGTCTCGTTCTAAGTTTCAAAATAGGGGAGATAATCTATAACTCTGATATGAAAGTCTTTCCAACAACTGAGGGTCTGGTAGCAGCCATATTCTATAATACTACTTGCAATTGTGAAGCTCGATCACTCAGATTACATATTAAAAGATATCTAATAATTTTATAATAAGCTTTCTGTGTCTTACCCAGATTACATATCAAAAGATATTTAATTATTTTATAATAAGCTTTCTGTGTCTTACCCAGATTACATATTAAAAGATATTTAATAATTTTATAATAAGCTTACTGTGTCTTACCAAGATTACATGTTAAATGATATTTAATTATTTTATAATAAGCTTACTGTGTCTTTCCCAGATTACATATTAAAAGATATTTAATAATTTTATAATAAGCTTACTGTGTCTGTCTGACAGTTTCATATATGTATCAATTTCAACTAAGTCAATATTTGACTCAGCAGCATATATCGGTCAATTAATAAATGGATTCTATATATACGAGGAAACAATTCTAAATATATAAACATCAGTGAAAACAATGTAAATTATTTATAGAAACTACCCTTGAGGTGATCATGAGATGTAAATAATTGAGTAATATTATCCTCGCATGATATATAATAATGGATGCCTGGTGCGTGTGATTTTGTGTATATTAATATCAAGAGTGTCTACATTTAAGCCCATAGTTTTCATCATATCCTCAAACTCTTTACCATTAAACGGTTATAACAAACCTACGAGGACCAACAAAATCACTTACTAGTTACATGGTTTGTGATACACCAGGGCTTTTTTCCAGCATGATTTGGGGCTGAAAATCGGCCCCATTCCCCATGGCAAAACCTCTAAAATTTTCCCAATTCAACCCTAAAATTTCCCAAAATCAAAGTTTCTTGAAAACTATCCAAAAATATTGCATGAACTGAAATGGTTAAGGCTTTAAGTATTTGTGAATTGACTTCAAAAAAGTAAACTACACTGGAAATAAAAAAAAATCTTAATTGTTATGCTTTATTTCATATTTCATAATTTTCCCAAATCTTGGTTTTGGTGTTCCATTTCCCCAAATTCAAAGCCACAGGCCCCATTCCCAAAGCAGTGAGAAAAAGCCCTGTACACAGTCATATCACAGACATCTTATTACTATGTTATACAGTGAAACATGTTTATAACGAACATGCTTACAACAAATCCATTATGTAATAACACTGTCATTTTCATTCACGCCAAGGCTCCTATTATATGCATGTTTGAAATACATGTATAACAAATTATGCTCATTATGATGAAATTTCGTAGGTCCCCACAGGTTTGTTATAGCTATGTTTTACTGTAACCATGAATTCGTTCTAAGTTTGTGTTTGTTATAAACATGTTTTCCTATATATATATATCGTTCAAAATTGATTACGTGCGTGTCGGAAGTTTTATCAATTGTTTTTGTTAAATATGAAGTGATCATGATCATGATTATTATGGATGGGTATCGCGAAAAATTTTGTATCGCGATATATCATGATACATCATAAGTGTATTATGATACGTATCATGATATTTTGGTATCATTTTTGTAGAATAAGAATTGCATGTTTTTTTCTGTCAATCACCTAAAAAGAGTATGAAATAAATGTTTTGTCAATATATCACTTTTATTCTTGTTTTTATCTAAAAAATGCGAGATAATGTCTGTGTTACTTCCGCTCGATGTTTTGCAAACACTTACTACTGGACGGGACTCAGTAGCTGGGTGATGGCGACGCAAGTGAATCGTCAGGTTCCTTGTTCCGCCACTACATTTAACGATTGCCGTACACAATCGACATCAAGCGATGCTTTACTCGCTATTTATTTCCCCTTTATGTACTATAAGGCCAAAATGCTGCCATACAACCTTTTGCTTGGGATTTTTTACGAGGTTATCATTCGTGCCTATGAAGGTCGCCATTTTGAAACGTTACTAAGCACAAGATCAATCATAATCTACGTATAATAACATCCCAAAAATCCATCTTAACCTATACATTTGTCTGAAATGTTGTTAAAATATATATTTCAGTTTTAATTTTTATACAAATTCTCATTTTAAAAATATTTCCCGTCAAAAACGAAATTTTCACGGAAATATACGGAAAATCCCCGAATGATTCCGAGTGAACTGATACGACTAAATCGTACCGCGATACGTATCGTTTTCAAATTGAACCTGGATATATCGGTATACCGATAATACCGCGCACCACTAATGATTATCAGCCATCAACAGGCCATATGAAGTCAGTGAGATAATATATACTGGTTTATTAATAGATCATATAACTTTTTAAACCAGCTTATAGATTTGAAATCTTAATATCATCTTATAATATTATACCATAATTATGTAAATAAATTATACATAATAAAAACATTGGAAATATTTAGAATACAAACATGGCCTTGATCATCAGCAGCAATTTAATTTAATCATGTACAAGCTTGAAAACCTGGCCTTGATGTCATTTTCAATATGACATCACAATATATAGTCATGCATAATATATGCATGTGGGAAATGGCTGTTCCATCCTTAATGATAACAACATGGTTTTTTTTTAATATTTGCAAAATCAACTAGAAAGACAATGTACAGCGAATTCATCATAAAGCACTATCAAATTGTGCATGATACACATCCTCAATTCAACGGTATACATGGGTTTCATTATCTTTCAAGAGAGATGGTACAATTGCAATTCCAGGGGGCTACTTTTATCCACCCGTATCTGTATGTTACCTAATGTAATTTAGCCCAAATCATGCGGTACCACAGCCATGCATGTTTAATCTACAAAAAGTGCCAGGATTCACCCAATAATTTTGAAACCCCTGTACATATATATAATGCCTTCTCCCACTGCCTAGCTACTGAAAACAAAGCCAGCTATATATCATAAGCTACATATGCAAGCATCCTGAGAAAATTAACCCACTGACATATTGTTAGTACCTAGCAATGCAATCGTCCCATATGATATGGATGTGGAACTTGAAGTGAACTGATCAGAGAAGGAAGATATTATGGGCTAGTAATTAGGTAGTTTGGATAAGTATTGATAAAGAGAGTTAACATCATTCACCTGTAGGCAGCAGAAAAATTCACAGCCAGACCAAAATTTGAATCTGGGACCCTCAAACTATTGTCCATAGTGCTCTACCAATTGAGCTACATAGGGTCATGGGTGATAGACCTATCCAAAAACATTACACACCAGCTGACCAGCAACAATTATAAGGGGGAAATATATAAGTTAGATGGGGAGAGGGAATTAAGCAAGGGGACGTAAAAAGGCAGAAGAAATAGCCTGCAATATGAAGTTAAGTTAACAGTCCCGTCAACAGAACTTTGACATCAAAATCTCATTTGAAAACAGTTCATGTTCATGTAGGGTACGTATAATAGTATTTTACTAATACATGTTGTACCTTGATCAGGGCCTTATGGTCATAGGTGCTACATATACTTATAAATTAAGCCTTATATATATAGCTATAGGTCTTTATTTGACATATATAATACACAGTGTCAACTTGGTTATCGTGATATTATTACAGTAGCAGATTCAAAGATGTTTGCCTTATATATATCAATATATACTTAGACTATTGAGAGATTATCATAAGTATATGATCTACCTTTAAAGTTTTCTTTGAATATAAGATCTACCAAGGAAATGTTTATTATTGCCTATTCACTCCCACCACCCTTTTTCGCCACCACCATCATGTCTGTCTTATCAATAACTTGGCAAGTTAGATTACTTATAACCTGATCAGAATCAGATTCACTCTTCTCATGTATTAAAAAATATAATTGTTATTTATATATATATATTATATATAGACATTGGATAACGATTTCATAGGCCTGCGTATCAAGAATCAAGTCTTTTCGTCACCGTCATCACTGTACTGCTAAATATTACTGACATTGGGACGAGATGTCCATTACACATTTGGGACAAATTACTTATGATAGAAAATGATCGTTGATCGTGAACAAGACACATCGGAAACATTATTTATATTTCCATTCAAACTATGCATATTTTTGTAACGGGTCGGAATACTTATGCAAAAGCAAGCAACACAATACGATTCATAAAACAAACTGGGGCTAGGGTGACTGTGTTGTTTACAACGAGAATCTCCAATCGAGGGATCACGTATCGAAGTTGGCTGCAGCGGCTGGCCAGGTCATGTTTAGACGAAGAGAGAGGGATATGGCGCTTACAAAGTGACAAATAGATTTTACTTACACACTTAATTCAGGTAGAGTCTCAAAATGTCCAGGTTGTAATACACAGGCGGCGAAAACAAGTAAAAATAGCTCCAAGCACGGTTGTCTGTGTGTCCTAGTCGCCATGTTGAATACCTACAGCCTCGTTCTCACTCTTATTTCCCCTTTCGGCAATAATCAGCCCAGAGAAAGTGATGTGAGTGTGAGCGAGGTATCGTAGTGTCTGTGTGCCGCGGAATATGATCTTACCGAAATATACCCCAGTGTATAGTATTATTGACAGAACGTTCACACGATCACCACATCGCTAGCTGTCAATAACTGCTCGCTGATTTAGTTTCATGTTTTATAATATATCTGCCAATACATCTTGTTAGTTTAGCCCGCCCATTCAAGAATCTATAAGTCGCGTCTTTTGTACGACTGCTTCTAGGAAGAAACACTTATGGTTCTGGACCAAGGATTGAAGTAGAAAGGCTATCAAGAGATCTTATTTGACTTGTGTATTTTTGCAGTAGACTTCAAAGGCGTGATACATAATTTTATTAATAATCAAGATGAGGTATTGACAAAGTATGTATCTGAAATAATTCATATTCCTTACACTTAGTCAAGGACGTATATGAGACACTTATAAATCATTGCACTTAATCTATATCACATGCACACAATTTAAAGTAGAATCGAAATGACAGATGACAACTCTAACTAGAGCACCAGTAGGAATACTAGAAGCAATGGTCAGCGACTAATTATATACCAGACTCTTGACTTACGATTTCAAAGTAAATATGAAGGCCTACATCTATTACATTTGACTATATTGAGTGTTTGATTCATCAGAGATTCTTATAACAAAATATATCTATTTTATTAAAATCTCTGTTGTTTAAAATCACTTACGGAAGTCGATTTCTTTCTTCTTTTTCAGCTCTGGTTGCAAAAGGGTTAATAGGCCTATATATGTATATATATATACGTCCTAGCTCTGCTCTAATTTTATAACAGACTAAAATCTTAAATGTTCGATAAACGGATAAAATCAAGAAATGGGTCTCTATCGATCAACTAGTCTACATGTAGGCCTACTTTTCATGTATGTTTCTTATATCATATTGTTAAAATTTTGATGCCCCCCCCCCCCCCCCCCCCGAAGTTATTACGTTTTGGCAACTTTGATCTGGTAACACATGGACATGCGGTTCACACACGTTAGTTTGGCAATCTGGGAGTTATGCAAGGGTCTATTTTTTGCTCATACCTTTCAATGACACATAATTGATACGTTACGGGCGATCAAAGACGTTTGTTTGGCTTTCTAGTTTTGAGGCACTTCATAATCAATGAGCAAAATATTTATTTTTTTGCAACATTTTTTGGCTATTTTTGTAAACTGATATGAAATCTGTAACAATAGTATAGTTTATAATTGAAAACTTGACGTGAGGTCGTCTTTTTTCGTCTTCGGTCTTTTTTCCAATTCAAATATTTTGTGTGAGGGTATGTGGTTTCATGAAAAATCCTTTTGTTATTTCCAATGAGAAATAAAAAGAAATAAATAAAATATACATAACATATTGTAAAAGTATATTAACTGGTGATTTGTCATTAATGTTCATGTGAATTTGGTAAATAATTGCAATATGTATTTGAACTACATGTATATTAAGCTGTCTTACAATTGAAACGAATTAAAAATAAAAATGAATACTTATCGCTTTGAAATTATCGAAATGCATGTGCATTGATGTATCAATACCTATTAATGGAACAGAACATACTTTCATCAGAAATGGTATGTCGTAATCTTCATTGATAGTGATATTGACTATATTTTAGTATGTTTTTAAATAAATTTTTATCTTAGAAAAAACTGAGTTTTTCTTTTCTTTTTTTATTAAATTTTCATTCTTTTCGATGCATACACGATGACAATATAACCTGAAAGGTAGTAGCTGCGATATACTGTAATTTTCCTCATTTCAACCAAGGATGAAATGCTCTCAATAAAATTGTAAAAACCAGGTATATGCCTACAATTCGGAAGGACAAAGCCTTGAAAGACAGGTGAACTGTGACGGATAAGGCTAATAAACGCACTAATTCTGTCTCCATTCATTACACACTCGTGATATGTGTATGCTCCAAGACGAATCGATATTGTATAAATCTGCGACTATATGTTTACTAATACCACATGCAGCAAATGAGATGCTGTCGATAGTCCGTTCTCTGGTTGGTCAAGCGGACTTGTTCATTCTGTTGACACAGTTTATAACAATGACCATAATTACAATAAATATATTCATCATTGTTAGTTGCATCATAATTCATATCTGTATGGACAGAGTTGTCCTATGGCCACTGGGACCTCAAGTTCTCAACCCCCAACCCCTCCTCCTCACAGCCAACTAACATCACCAGTGGAGTTCCACCTGCTTGTCTCATAATTCCATAGGTAGATAACTACCTGGATAATTGCAATTGGTGTTCCAGCGTGACCGACGGGCGATCCCACCATTTCCGCCTCCGGCAGTCACAGGTCGATATGTACAAGTAACAGACATCTTGTTACAGTTTACCTGTTTGTTCCCAGACATGTCCGTAATCAGGGTCATCCGTCATCCGGACCAATCGATTGTAAAAAAAAAATAGGTTGCGTGGTAGGTTTTCTGTGACATAATTCAGTGGAACTGGCACATACAATGAAGTTTAATTACGATATGGGAATGTGGGAAAGTATTTCATACAGCTTTATACATGTACCTGCATTTTTCAGCCATCAAAATAACAGGGATGTGTGATCAAAATGTTCTACAAGTTATGTATGCTAAAATAGGACCAAACCGACGTGTATACTATAACTATTTTCCAGGTCTCCGTGGGTAAATGATATTTTCCAATAATAAGACAAAAATTATAGTTAATCGTAAACTAATTATAATAAAGCGCAGCTTCCCAAAATAGTGAACGAACTCACGAGAAATCGTCTCGTGACACAATGTTACCCCACTGACCTTGGATAAGTGAATCTGAATCATATAGTTTCCTCAGGGAATATGACAAGTTTGGTCAAAAATTACAAATTCCCACAAAAAATATTAAGCAGTATCTGAAAATTGTATGCTCTGCAGTTTTTATTCAACTAATCATATATCGAATTTGTCACGAAGTACAAAATTACGCCTGTCTGTTCAATACGATAAAGACTGGCAGACATGCTAACTTACAAAGGGAACAAGGAGTTTGTACAAAATGTAATCTATATATATAAAGGATGCATATTAACTTATATTAATCCCATAAAATTCCATAATCTAAGAAGGAAGTATATTAAACTATATTACAGACGGAAACAACCAGTGTTTTACTTATCTAATTACCATGTGTTGATAATTTTAATGAAATAAAATAATTGTCTAGATTTATATAAATCTAGTCAAATTACAGGGTAAGTTATATACATACATGTATACGATTTAGTCTAACGAAGTAAGTCATATCATGGTAATATTAATAACTTTGTTATTTGCTTTTTAGGGAACATTGAATGTATGGCTTTTAATTAATTAATATGATTACTACAAAGGTATTTGGATATTGTAATATGTAAGTTATATACTAAGTATTTCTGTCTGGTTGTCTTAGCTTATATTTGATGTACCTCATTTGTTTATTATATGTACGTAACTGTAAAGCCAAAAGTCATTAAGAATTTGACTTTGTGTAGCGCTTGGCAAATAGCTTACGGTCAACCTAAAGGCCGGTACACACGGGAAACTTAAAATAAAATAAATATGTTTTTTTAAAACTGAAATTTTCAAAAATTAAGTGAAAGATTTAAATACTTTCACTCTGTCACAAATCAACGTATGGACCCACCGAGTGCCCATAGAACATTTTTAGACGTCATATGATAAATCCTATTCTACATAGTACTATACACTTAAACAAATGTTATAGTACTATGCTTTTTACGGATTTTTGATCTAGACCCCTAATACGTCTAAAATGGTCCATGGGCACTCTGGTGGGTCTATATTGATATCTCAGATCCCTGTGGTATAACCATGTCAAGAATTCAGGAAAACCAAATGAACGAAAATTCTATCAATGAAAAACGCACATAAAATATGCAGTTGATATATATCGAATTTGTCTAAATACTTTTGTCCTTGTTCCGAAATATGTATAGGTGTGAAATTTTATTGATGTCTCTATTATGATATAAGCATTAATAATTTACAGTAGGCCTAGTTTTATTTCAATGAACATCGAAGCATACAAATAATAAAAAAAGATAGTTTCAAGACCATTTAAAAATGCTTGTTTTATTAAATAGTGTATAACATTAATAAATTGGCCCTGCAGGTAGGGCGTTAGAATTGTACCTGCTGCCCCTATTGCATGATCGTAAAAGGCGACTAAATTTAGGATCTTATCTTTTCTCTTCTTCCTAACTGACTTTATCTTTCTTAATGCCTCCCTTGGCACCGCCTCACTTTTGGCCTTGTGTTGAGCGTTCACCCCTGTGAGGAAGGCACTGGGTTCTGTCCCCTGGCCGAGACACACCAAAGTCTATAAAAATGGTAGTTTCTGCTGTTGCTTAGCGCTCAGCATACAGTGAGTGGGACGACTGGTTCGCCCGTTGTCAGTATAATGTGACCGGGTGGGGTGTGTTGCTCGGTGTCTTCGGCGGCATGCTTCAGTGATATAGCACTATAAAAAGGGCAACAGTTCCACTATACAAGAAGACACAACATGAATATACCGCAGCCTCCCAAAACACGCACCTCGCACAACATACACGCAACACACCGCACAAAGGGAGGCCGTCCTTACATGACATAGCTGTTAATAGGACGTTAATTTACCAAACAAATAAAGAAACATTAATAAATGGTAGTGAAAATGATTCCCTCGTTAATATTACAAACTGGAGGATATGATTTATAGACGGCCCTCCTTTATTTGAACACAGCTAGTCAGTTTTCAGTAATCACTCTAGTCTGCTGTATATTTTTGTAACTTTCGGTAAGGTATTCCAGTTCTATTCTCCTTGTTACCAATGAAATGCCTTCTTTCTTTCCAGGTTCTTCTACCAGATTTGCACATCATTCCTCATATTTGGACATGTTGCCCTCATATAAGGCTTTGATGAGTAATTCCCACAGGAGTATTCAACCCTACCATATATCATTTGAGTATGCAATTAATCCACATGCTGTGAAGTATAAAGCTTCTAACTCGCGACCCAGAGGTTAAGGACTTTTCGATTGCCGCCGCCAGTACTGATGGGTTTAAACGAAGGGAAGAAAGTCTGGTTGATCAGCATCAACAATTTATAATTTTGTTAAAATTGATAACATGAGGTATTTAATTACACTTGTAAATCAAATAACGGTAAATAGTACTGCAAACAAAAATGCATGTAATTATAACATTTTCTTACAAAAAGGTACACGTTCCATTTAGCATTGTCTTATGACAACCTGATATCAAAAAATTCATTTTGTCTATGGAAAGCTTTTCACGATAATACAATGCGTATTCTTTCTATACATATGAAAAAAAAAATCAAATCGGCCTTGTCTCAAAAGAACCGCGTATTATATCTCACTTCTTTTACTGAACACTTTAACCTCCTCGTGAATGACAGAAGTGTAGTAGGATTCAATGATTTAACAGCATATAGGTATTATATTCGTGTGTAAATACATATTAACAAAGAATACAATACCAATTATCTGTATCGATCAACATCGCGAGTCAAGGGTATACGTATTTAGTGCAATTCTCTTCCTCGAATCAGACTAAAAACCCTTGCCGCTAGCGAAGATGTGTATCGATAAATACAACATTGGAAGTGTCATTTCAGTCCCTTCGAAGTTATTTCGAAGAGGAAAACGCTTCAAACTGATCATGAAATATTTCATATTATTTGCTTGTGTTAGTTTAACTTATACATGTAATGCACATGCATGTGACTCACTCATCGATTGAAGCCCTTATTTATCAAAGAGCGATATCATAATCATTTGCAGCTAGGACTTTATTATAATACGCTCTTGACTTTTTATGAATAAAATTAATTATATTAATTCTTTGCCCCCTATATTCAGATTACACGATCCCAGTCCATGTCGTTTCTTACAGCATGATATTTCCCAAAATTGCTGAAGTAAGCTGGGGTTGTCTCCCTTGTAACGTTTGTCAAACGTAGTACGTGTACATAATTATAACAATATTTCGGTTGACGATTGTTGAAAAAATGTATATCAGACTTGATCTATATTTTGCAAAAATAAACAAAACGAAGTTTGATATTGTACTAAAAATTTTATACAACTTCCTATTGTTGGAACATTTGACTGAATATTCAAATCGTTTATAATCTACAAGCTAATTTTATGTCTTATCATCTTGTAGATCATAATTATGTTATACATGTGAATTATATGAAAATGCTGAACGCAAGAAGCTAAAGTATATATATTTGCAGATCGATTGTTCTCAAATAGAGAATAGGTTTAGTATTATCAGTGTCAGTTTCTGCAAGGACGTATATGAATATATAAATCCTTGGTTTCTGGCAATATGTACTCCTTGATAAAAAAAAAAAACAAAAACAAAAACAAAACAAACAAACAAATACACAAAATAAAAAAGCAAAACGGACAAACTGCTGTTGGCCCGCACAAGTCAGACTTTGATGAAAAGTTTTAATGTCGGTTAAGTGACAACGGTAATTAGCTCTATAAATGTCTATTTTGCTCAAGGTATGTTTATATACAATCTTGGGTCGAACCTGGTCACCTAATATGTCCCTGATCTAATTAGTGAATAATTAATAAAGCATTAATTACCCGACAATGTCACACAGGGGGAATCATTATGTAACATAGGTATGTAATAATTTCCCGACAGTTTTATTTACCAATGAAATATTAATTCCCCAAATAGTGTTTACAAATAGCCAACATGCCGTAACGTGTCCCACAGAAGGCGAGTCGGTATACGGTCACTAATCTGCTTTAGTTACTAAAGTATAAGTTTAGATGTTGTTAAGGGCGACTACTGTGTGGTCAGTACTGACCATGTACTGGACAATCGTTTGGTCACTCTGAGACAGTCACCCGATAGACACACACGGAGCCAAGCACCATGTCTGACGACGCCGTTGATTTAGTTGCTAGGGATCCCAACTCCCTCAACAGCCATTTAGGGGTAAGTTTTTGTTTTTTATTTCACTTTTTACTTCCGTTATTACAAACATACATTATTAAAGTACATTTTTATATTGAAATACGACTTTTAACACTTGTATAACTAGTTCCATTTTTTTCGTGTAACAGATTAGACATGTATATCATATTAATAATCCGCTAAGCTTTTCTTTAAAGAATATTTTGATTTCTCTATAAATTGAAATCTAAATGCTTTATTCAAAATACATTTTGCTCCGACAGCGTAAGAGTGTAAAATTGATAATTCATGGGATAATCCGATAAATATTTCAAAGAAAATTTCCTGTTTGTTCTTTCAAATCAGAATCTGACTTTGTTTTAAAAAAATTATATTTTCTATGACTTGTGAAATATAGTCTAGTCTGGAGACTTATCAATAGGGGTTTCAGTTGGGATTCTGTGGAAATCTTTTTTGATGTAGCTAAAAGCTTACCAACATTTTCAGTAGGTTAATCTAAAAAAATATGTTCTCATTTATTTTGATCCTCTGTATAGTCAGAGACCCTAAAACTGAAGTCGATGTTATTAATATATCATTAGTACAACTGTCTTCTGTCGATAAAGTTAATTAACAGAACTGAGAAGCCTCGAACCATAAATGATCTCAGAAAACGATCGTTTGAATACCAGTTGAAACTATAGTAATAACCGCCAACATCAGACAATGTCAAGTCCGAATGGCTAAATAATGAACATGTGGACAACTGGACATCAATGACACAGTGGTCGATAACTTATAGTATCATCGTATTAGTTTACAAAGAAATCTACCAATTTGATTAAATTATTTAAACATACGTAATACTATAAAGTATAACATCTCTCATCAAAATGCCACGACAAAGTAAACCACTCAGAAATCATCGAAAACCTCCCATGATGATACAGATGGTTTTCTGTTCAGTCCCACATGACCTCAACCTTATGTTTCCATTGGTTACGATGATTTCTAATTGACCCCTCATGAACCCACTGGTTACTTAGCATACCAATAGTCCATTCATGAACCCCCCCCCCCCCTCCAATCTATAGAGATTCCATTGGTTACACTTATGCTTTCAGCTAAGTGTACCTGAGCGGCATCCCAACCAACAGGGACCAGGCACAAATTTATATTATATATGTGCTGTTGGTTAGAAGTTCTCGCCAGGTTCCTGTGTCCCATTCCCGATGCCAAATGGCCTCAAACGGAAGTTCCATTTGGTTAAGGTGATGATTTTCATGATATCGGTAGGTGATCCCTCTTAGAAAACATTAATAACAAAAGAAGATATATATCGATGGCTTAAGATGAGGTTACAACACCAAACATATGCAAGATTTCCTGTCTAATGTACGATAACAGTGAAAATTCATTTCGCTGTTTTGCCGTCTGGCGCAGTGATAGTCAACTACCGCGCGGCATTTAGGACGACGGCGGGAAACATAAAACGACCCGCGTTATGAAAATTAACATTTTATTTATTCTAATTAAACAGTTCTGAAGGTGGTGATAAGTGTGCTAGTAAACGTATAGTTAATAACTTCAGCGACTCTACAAAATTATTGATCTCGTTTCACATTCCTATTTTAAAAATTAAAAGCTGTTTCGGAAAGGTAGTGGCCCTTTAAGGCGATGATTTTCATGATATCGGTAGGTGATCCCTCTTAGTCCCCTATGAACTCTAGCTTGCAATTCTTTTGGTATATCATCCTGGTATATAATAATGTTTTTATCTTTTTTTTATTTTACAGACACTCCTTTTCAACGATGTCCTTGGTGAGCCCGATGGTACCCACAGTATCGACTGTGTCTGGAAGCTGTCCTACACATGCTTCGAGTGCTGGAAGGGGCTCTGCTACAAGCTCCTCACTCTCTTCTGTGGACTCTGTATTGCAGCGGAATGGGGCTGTGAGTTCGCCTACATTGCTTTCTACCACATCTGGTTCATCACCCCATGCATGAAGGTTTGCGAGATCAACTGCGGACTCTGCCAGAAGTTGTACACTCTTGTCATCAACTGCTGTATACAACCTTGTACGGAGGCGTGTGGAGGACTGTTCATCCATTTCAAACGATAGTCGTCCCCCTAAAATCACAACAGGAGGCGGTTGATTTTACGATGACCAGTAATAAGTTCACGCTGGACATTATAAACAGCACGTGAACGTTTGTAGAGATTTTTTAATGACTGATTTTAAAAACAAATTGTGCACGCAATTGCAATGACGTCATAAAATCAAAACCAACATTGAACGCTTCCTATTACCAACCGACGTGCCAAACACATATTTATTGTACAGAAAGTCAGATATGTGTAAATAAATAATTTTATAAAAAAAATCATTTGTCAGGCAATATTCTTTAAGCTAAATAATAAATGAATGGATCACCAACGAAAGATTATCGAGATATCAATGATATTGTATGTGATTGGATGTATTGCAAAATGGACACCAACTTCTAGAAGACTCAATGTTATTATTGTTGGAAATGAAGTTTAAAACAAAGGGGGGTAATCTAGTATTAGAACAATAAAAGCTGAGAAACTATTACATTTAAATCTGGTGATATTACAAGTTGCATGTATATATATATATAACAAACAATGCTATTTTCAATACAGTACGTATTTGGAAAGAGGCGGTCTTACGAACTAAACAAAATTATCTCCCCTTTTTGTAAACTTTTATTGCACATGAGCCCGGTTGTTCACCAGGTGATTACTTAATCACATGATTATTGAAAATTTCTCCTCGTTTGCTAGAAAACTTGTGCTTATATCTTTTCTAATGTTGACATGTAGTTAAGAACAGAAAACTACAGAAAAATGGACTTTTGTCAAAAAAGCTTTAACAGAGGTCATTTTATCTTGATTTGGAAATTGTTGTTAAACTGTGATTAGCCTAATCATCTTTTGAATACCTTGGCCCATTCCAATCATATAGGCTATATAACATGCGATATGCATTCCAAATATTCTCCAAATCGAATTCGATTTACCGAAGTTACATTGTATTTAAAACATTTAAATGAATATCGATGAGTTAACTTTTTTGTCCTAATGACAGTGTTATCTTATAGACTGAACACAGGGACCTCAGAATTATAAGAGGTAAATATCAGATCTAAGTCCTAAAACGTCTTTAAATGTTGTGTCTACACTATGGTCTATATCTAATTCTCAGGTCCATGCGAGACCGACAACCAGAATTCTAATATAAATTCAGTAGTATGATCCATGAATTCCACGATAGGTTCAAACATATTGAAACGGGTAACTTCAGATCCCTTTGTATACGCCGATGCCTGATCATCATACTGTATCAAAACCTTTCCGAGGGTAGAAATATTAGTGGTGGCATCACTACATCTATCATTAATTGTAATGACGGATAAACCTAAGGTCGCTGTTTTATATTCGTAATAACAACAACATTTTTTGTCATAACAACTATAAAACATTTAATTTTTATCCTCAACGAATAATTCCTGATGTAAAATATGCTCATACAAACAATAGTAGGACCACATGTTTTTATTCTACTTATATTATACAAACACCCTTAGTAACTTCTGGTTCGTCTGACCATAGCCAGTATTCTACGTGTGTCTTTATTAAAATATCCTAGAGTTATCTACCCTTGCGATGATGGTTACATACCTTACAGTGAACTTCTTTAATATACGTGTTTAACTAAGATACTCAGAATTATATGTTTTAAATGTTTCTCTCTATTACATATTTCTGAATAAACATGCTATTTTTTATTTGAACCCAAAGTTAGAGGTTGAAAAAATCTACATTGTATTTGAACATTTAAAGGAATGCGCCAAAGTGACGTCATTAGTCATTCAGTTTTCCATTTTTAGGGGTCAAGATAAAAAATGGCAAACACACTCTATATATTATGGAATTAACCTATTTATCCTTAAAACATCTAGAAATTGTGTATGAGCACTCTGATGGGTCTAAATATATAAACTACCTGTACCTAATTCTCAGATCCACCAAGCGATATCGACATACGTCATTATGGAGTCTAATGATGCAGATCCATGTGTTATGTGTGTTGCGGCAAACGAGTACCTACAGTTAATACACACAATACAGACTATTTGAATCAGTCATTTGCCTTCTAAGTCTCAAACCCGATATGAACCCTTTGAAATACACACATCCGGCCATCAACTTGGTCACAATAATTAGTTACAAAAGACCATTGATTTCCTAGAAGACATGTATTAATATTTTGAACAAAAAAATCAAAAGATGCAATGTGATATCGGTATGCTATAGTTATCACAAAAAATATAGGTGAGGGGTGAGGGAAGAATGAGGCCGGATTTGAGATGTATAGCACCTTGTAACAATCTTCTGGAAAATTGGGTTGTACTATGCATTAAAGACAGGAAATAGCACTATGCTAGGAAATATGTGAATACAAAATGTAAAAAGACAGTATTCCTATGCCCCATAACGACCTTATTGGGTAATAGTCCACCCCATTACAGTGTCATATGAGGTATGTCTTTGTTTGTTCGATCTAAAATAAATGAAGTCTACTTATTTTTGATAGTATATGGAGGCAATGCAGACGTTATTTACCAGTGAAGGAGGAGGTTATTTTATTTTTGAGAGAGATACCGTTTATATTTTTATTATTTTTTAATGTTTAAAGGTAGTTTTAAACGCATAAAAAAGTCGATCAATGATCACAAGTTGTCAAGATTTTAAAGATAACGGTGTTTTTTTTGTAAACGACTTTTAACATTCATAGTATGATACAAAGGGAGTTAACTCTAAATAAATAAATAAATAAATAAATAAATAAATAAATAAATAAATAAAAATAAATAAATAAATAGATAAATAAATAAATAATGTTTTCTGATATATACTTGCATGAAGATACCGATGGAGATATACATATTTGCGTGTGAAATAACCACACAGAGACATTTCTTCAGTTCATATTTATTTTTGATAAAAACGTGTTCATGTGTAACCGTATAAATAGGATATTATAATATAAAGATAACAAGGCTATAAATTAATTACTATTTGACGAAGAATTGGTGAGATTGTGAAGAATGACTACATGGATTAATTCAGGTTCCTGATTGGTTTTGGATAGACTCGGCGCCGGAAGTCGGACTTTCAACCGATCATCTTTTAAAATGAATGAAACAGCCACCAAGTGCCTCGAAGCATGGCAAAATACAACAGTTCACAATAGTAGCGTAGATTTTCTGACAGAGTCCGCAATTGAGTTCAAAAACTTTCATGCAGGGTGTGATGAACCAGACGTGGTAGAAAGCAATGTAGGCGAACTCACAACCCCATTCCGCTGCAATACAGATTCCACAGAAGAGAGTGAGGAGCTTGTAGCAGAGTCCCTTCCAGCACTCGAAGCATGTGTAGGACAGCTTCCAGACACAGTCGATACTGTGGGTACCATCGGGCTCACCAAGGACATCGTTGAACAGGAGTGTCTGCAAAAATAAAGGAAACCAATCATAAAAAAAATCCTTCAAAAGTAGAAATTATATATAATACAACATTGATACTTGAAGCAACTTTTCTATGTTCAGATCAATCACTTCCAAAAGTAGTCCGATTTTTATAAAGCTACTTCTTTTTAAAAGAAAAATTGTCCCCCTTTTTGACGATATAAAGGTTAAAGTCTGTTTGGATCACCTTGGCCTACACCTTTGAAGATTTGAAAAATCAGGATGTTTAGTATTTCTTTCCTATGGGAAATTTAAAGTTTAAAAATTTGGTTTTCTAAAAGCACCTACTTTTTGTGAAACAGCCCCTCTACATATATACATTATTAAGTCTTGTAGACCACTGATAAGTAAATTGTTACAGAATCATTGATGACCTACGATGCCTGTGATTATTTGCATAGTTTTTTTACGATATCAATCACCGCTACAAACGTTTTCATCAAATCATTAACATTGCGGAATGCTGCTATCTATAAATGGAAAGTTCAGAATAAGACAAATGTGGTTATTTTGCATTTACATATATCACAAATTAGGTAACGGTCTTGATCACAGGTCTTGATGGATTTTCTTATAAACGCAGTCTTAAAAACATAGTCAGTAATACACGTAGCATAATAATTACATGTTGGTAAGATGGAGAAAGTTGTATGTCAAAAGACGTGAAGTGTTCACAATCGAATTACAATCCGACTCCTAATTTCTGGTTAGGCTTACATTTCGCATCTCTATGATACATCCAATAAAAAAATACTACAAAGGAGTCGAATTATTGCAACAACTGACAAAGAACTGATCTTGAATAATATGAATATCAAATCTATACCATAGAGGGTGAACTTTTGAAAGATTTAAGTAATGTAATATAAAGCTCATACGAAATATTTGGTTTTGACGACAATGAAAGTAACCCATGGAATATCAAGGATGATAGTATCTGATTTAAAGGGCCACTACCTTTCCGAAACGGCTTTTAATTTTTAAAATAGGAATGTGAAACAAGATCAATAATTTTGTAGAGTCGCTGAAGTTATCAACTATACGTTTACTAGCACACTTATCACCACCTTCAGAACTGTTTAATTAGAATAAATAAAATGTTAATTTTCATAACGCGGGTCGTTTTATGTTTCCCGCCGTCGTCCTAAATGCCGCGCGGTAGTTGACTATCACTGCGCCAGACGGCAAAACAGCGAAATGAATTTTCACTGTTATCGTACATTAGACAGGAAATCTTGCATATGTTTGGTGTTGTAACCTCATCTTAAGCCATCGATATATATATCTTCTTTTGTTATTAATGTTTTTAAGAAACCTATAAATTTTGCTCCGGAAAGGTAGTGGCCCTTTAAAAACAATATTACTATGAGTTGAATTTTTATTTTAGGAATATCATCTGGTAACAAACTAAGTGAGAAGTTACAAACCCGAAGAACTTGTAATTTTATAACATGCACATTCGATTTTTTTTTTAAGTTTTCAAAAAAGAAGAAAGTAAACCTACCCCAAGATGTGCATTTACTCCGTTAGGGTCTCGGGATACCAAGTCTAGTCCATCCTCCATATTTACACAAATTTCTCCCGGGTTACGAGCTCTGCTCTAGAAACACTTCCGATGACCACTAACGCCGTCCTCTCGTAATGGCACACTCAATCATAGACTGGTAATATAGGTATTGATATACTTATCTACTTGTGCGAGAGACAATGGATTCTTGGTAACAATTGAAATGTGTATCAGACATTTAACCATCGATCTGGGCCAGTGTTGTCCAGTGCATACCCTGGGGTCTAGCAGAGACGACAGTCACTTAAGCTCCTTATGTGTGCTTATCATGTTTCCTATTGTTGAAATCAATTTGATGTTTCATTGCAGTGGATTCCAGCTTACTTACCGTTACCTGTATTGTAAATTGGCCTTAAACCAAATAAGAGTGGTAGCTATAGGCCTACATCGTACACAAACGACGGTGGCTTTTGGTTTCGTCTTTTAAAAAAGAATCTTATTCTTAACGTAAATATATGTTTAAAAAATTCAGTTAAAACAAATAAATTATTTATTTTATTACATAAAAACCTATTATCGATTACACGAACGAGGGGAGTCACTCGTATAGGACAATTTAACTTACTAAGAACAGTCCGGAAAATCCGTAATCCGAACAGCTGAGGCTGGGAACGAAAGTGTCCGGTTTATCGAGGGTCCATTGTATGTTGATATGGACATGTATGGTATGTGTTGCTATTTTCTTCATATGATCATTTTTGCGGTTATTTTAACTCCTCTGCTTTATTGTTTTTAGTCACCACGACATTGAGGGAATGCACAGTATCAATCGGCGGTACAGAGATGACACAAAAAAAATGTATGTAAGACAAAAAAAAATATTTTATTTTATGTACAATGTAGTTTATTTTTTCTTTCTTTTACATGCTCACTTAAAACATTTTGTGTAATATAAGAATTTTTGTGTAGGGTGAAAATTCAATATCCAAAAGATGTTGAAACTTTATATAATTATCGAGGAGGCCAAGGGTTATATAATTTTCGAGGGTTGATAACTTACCGTATCCACCTGAAAATAGGTTGATAACTGTTTTATTATATGACATTTACAGGATGTTAACCTGGTTCTTCAATAAGACTTTTCTACAATAAACAGGATGATATTTCCAGTTGAAGTTTGCAGTTGATCACCGTTGATCGCAGTAAACTTGCTGCCTTCCGCCATATTATAATGACGTCACAATAGATAAATCCGACACTATTGAATTAGGAAACTCCCGTTACGCTATATTTGGGTACGACTCGACGTCAAAAGTGATTATGACGTCACATCTAAAGGGAGTTTCCTTCGATCTATTTTTGACACAGCTGGTCACTGGACTCGCGAGAGGTATCTGGACTGAGTCCAGTAATCTTGCGTGCTTTTCGCCGCCGATGAGAAACGTGTCGGCAAATCAAAATCCAGCAATAACACCAGTCATATACTTACCCACAATAGCAGGACAAGTTTTACAAAAATTCCATAACTTTCAGTATTTTTTAACTTAAAATTCCTGAGATGAAACATTACAGAAATTAAGGGAAATAATTTTAAATTAAGGCAACTTCCTTGGAATCTGTAATATACTTTCCAATGGAAAATTTTAAATTAAGGAATTCCGTAAAGTTTAGGAATGCTCACGAAATTGGTCCTAGATAACTCTGTTATATGCAAAGATGGACGGGCTTTTGAAGTAAACCTCAGAGTCATGCGATTTTATTTGAAAAGGGAGATTTCAAACGGCCATATATCGCTACACCAACGAAAAAACCCCAAAAAACTCCTTAATTAAAAATTAATTAACAATAATATTTTATTGAATATTATGGTTTGGTTTGCGCTATTCGGCCGGGCCATGGTTTTATCAATGACGTACCAGGCTAAGGAGGAGGAGGAGGAGGAGGAGGAAAGCCGGAGTACCCAGAGGAATATCACCGAAAAGCGGTCGATATCTTCAACTGCTCTACATGAGTTTGAACTCGCGCCCTGTGCAGAAGCAGAGAGTCGGGACCTCTTTTATTTATGAATTCAACTCACACACTCGCAATGTATCAAGAATGCAATATTAATACCGTCACATGTTGACCGTAACTGTTCTGATATTCAATGATAATTCGTGTGTGTGTTTATGTAAATGGTCCAATAAATCAATGATGATCATTTCATCAATTATGCAAAGTATTTCCAGTGCTTAACGACAAGCTATACACCAGCCATGTTAATATTACCTGGTACTATTGTAGCATTATTTTTTTAAATACATTTTAGGACCCAATATTTTTCCGTATTATGTCACTAACAAACTGTGTAACTAATATAAGCCATCTTGTATGCTCTATGAAATACCAAATTCATTGCCATAACGACCTTTAATCAGAGCTTTATATATTTAGTGCATGTACTTCTAATTTTCGACCCTGCAACCTTTATAAACTTATTTCATTTATCATGCTTGCAGATCTTTTCGTTCGGGGCCGCGGTGGCCGAATATGTCTCGACATATTACCATAAGTCCACCTTGGATCCCGAGTTCGAATACCATGTGGTTTTCTCCTGGTACTCTGGCTTTCCTCCATCAACAAACCTGGCACATGACCCTGTCTGTTAAAGGGACGTTAAACTCTTAAAACCCAAACCCTTTTCGTTCAACTCGACCTATTGACAGTTGCAAATTATTAGTGCCTTTCAATGTACATGTGTCTGTATTCAGAAAGTCATGTCTATACTCAGGCATGAAATTTGTGCTGCGTCTAACTTCTTTAAAACGAAAAGTAGAATTTTAAAGATGCTAATTACAAAATTGCTCCACCGCCGACAGAGCATAAACGGTACTCATTATTTTAACAAGAATTGGTGTTTATTTGTGTGTATATATGTGTAATTAGCACAAAAAATAATATGAAATAATTTAATTTGCTTTTGGTGCATGCGCAATCAGTACTTCATTCCATATAGGACATAGTGCCTCGGAATTTTTTCGGGACGCAATTAATTGTTTTTAATATTTTTATGTTAAAGTAAAATTAGAAGCTTAAACTTTTCAAACGTGGTAATTATGTAAAGTAAGTAACTTTTGTAACTGAAGAAAAATACTAAATCGTCTGTTCCTGTTTTTGAAAGAGAAAAAAAAACATTTGTCAGCGGTGGAGCATCTTTAAACATAATTTTGCAACGATTCTAAATGGCATACGAAATCTATTCGAACGGTTTCATGGATAAGGTCTATAAACAACCATAGTATTACATTTCATGCACTGTCCAGATCATTCAATGAAATCAGCTCAGTGTGTTTTTGTAAATTTTAGAATTTCAATGGCATTATATCATGATACATATCGGTATTCCATTTGCTGTTTTGAAATAAACGCATTATAATATGACCGTGATTTTCAATTTGTTTTGTATTTAAATCTAGACTTGTAATACATGACGGAACCTGCTTGTGTAATGAAACAATTTTGTTTACCACATATATACAGTTAAACCTGCATTAGCGGTCACCTCTGTAAAATGACCACCTGCTTAATATGATCATTTTTCTAGGGCCCCAAACGACCTATCGCAACACAATTCAACCTGTGTATTACGTGTTTTCCTATGTCCATCGGATGGTCTATATAGACAGGTTTGACTTGTTTAATTTTTCCTGGGTTGTACAAGCTGCGAGCCTCACGTTAATACCGAATTTGTAAAACAGTTAAAAATGCAGTGTATGTAATTTAATGAAATAAATAAATAATAATGAAATGACTGATTAATATGTATTCGTTGTGGATTGAAATATTTAAAAATGTATATCTTTTATAAACCTTATACAACTTGATTTAAGAAACGTATATAAATAAATTTGAAATCAACGCAGGCTCATAGATCAGCGGCGTAGCTAGGTCTGGATAGGCCTGTATGCCTGGGGATGCAGGGGGCGGCTCCCTGCGCGGAGTCCAGGGGCGAAGCCCCGGTAGGGGGTATGGGGGGCGAAGCCCCCCAGAAGCTGACGGGACATTGTTACAATGTAGTAACCATTTTACTTCTATGGTAATTTTTAACGTATATACCAATGGTTAAATGGAGGTCACGATATTTAGTGGGTGATCGGGTGGTGTAGTGGTTAAGCCACTCGCCTTTCACCTAGCCGGCCGGGGTTCCGGCCGGGGTTCGATCCCCGGCACGGACGTGAAAAGGTCAGGGGTCACCTGCCCGATCACGTGGGTTTTCTCCGGGCACTCCGGTTTCCTCCCACACTAAGACCCCTCGCGCGCTTACATCCGGGCCATCGAGAGTGATTTACATAAGTTGTATAACTTGTTTCTCAATCGATGTAAAATAAATAAAGTTTATATTTTTATATATATTTAGTTGGTAATAACCATTCAAAACTATACACAAAAATTAGAACAGTGGTGATTTTTTTTTATATACATATAATCGTACTATACTAGACTCCCCTGACAAGTGCTCGAACAAAAAACAACGGATTTTTGTCTGTAAAAGTTACAATAGTAAGCAATGGGAGAATTTTGTGTAATTTCAACCGATGAAAAATTTATGGCGAATATTTCAAACAATATTGAAATTAAGTTTACGCGTTGGTTTGTTTATGACAGTGAGTCAAAGACCACTGTCAAAATGGCGTAAATTGCGTAAGAAGGGACCAGTCCTCGACCACCTCAATAAAAAAATTAAACATAGTATTTATGACCTATTTTTCTACATATTCTGTTCTATTTCTAACAATTACAACAACAAAAATTATTTTCTTAATCAACAATCTGTTCATATTCTATAAAAATAAAAGTCAACTATTTCGTGAGTAGACACCGAAAATCATGGATTAACACGCGTTTAACGGGGCGGGAAGTGAACTAAAATTGAAAAATTCACTTTGGCCAAGAACATGTTGCATATTTCAGTTGATTTGCTATCTTTTTAAATTTATGTTAGGCATACAGTTGGACATATCATATGTAATTATTCGTAATTTATATTCAGCAGCGTTACGTGTATTCAAATGTTGTATTTGTTCTGACTGTATAAAAATGTAAGTCAGATTATTTTGCATGCTTGAGCATGCAAGCATGCACGGGCGCTACGCAACTGTTAGATAATACAATCCAGGGAATAAAAGATATCTTAGAGAATAATTGTATCGAGTAGAGTTGCGACAGATTTATTGTGGTCGAGTTATCTCCCCTTTTGTTATCGTCCTTTGTTTCAAATTGACTGAATGGAACGAAGGGAAGTAACTCTGAGATACAAAATTACAAAAGGAAACACAGATAATAAGTTGATAACATATTTTAATATCAATATAATATATCATATTATGACACAGACATTTTAATAAATATATAAACTTAATTTGACAGAAAAATAAAGTGTAAAAATAATTAGACACTGAACGCGTACCGGAAAAAGTCCAATGGTATTGCGCGTTACAGGAGAAGCATTCAATGAAATCACTTCTAATATTAGAGATCGGAGTGTATGCGTTACCGGGTATAGTTGTCCGATTCTATTTTGTTTGTCCTGGAAAGTATTTATGCTTGGTGGTCAGACGATGATTTTCATATCCAAGGCGTTCACATTTTAGACTCAGCGTTAGTATTATGTAAGTTGTTCGAAAGTGGCCTTGATGTGAATTTAGGAGGACTATCGCTTGAAGTGGATGAAGAGTCCACCAAGCGCCTCCGTACACGGTACTATGCAGCAGTTGATGACTGTGGCATAGAGCTTCTGGCAGAGTCCGCAGTTGATCTCGCAGACCTTCATGCATGGGGTGATGAACCAGATGTGGTAGAAAGCAATGTAGGCGAACTCACAGCCCCATTCCGCTGCAATACAGATTCCACAGAAGAGAGTGAGGAGCTTGTAGCAGAGTCCCTTCCAGCACTCGAAGCATGTGTAGGACAGCTTCCAGACACAGTCGATACTGTGAGTACCATCGGGCTCACCAAGGACATCGTTGAACAGGAGTGTCTGTAAAAATTAAAAAGGGACATAATTTAGAATCAACAACAATAATTGACTCAGTTATATCTTACCATTTATTTGATTTAATAATGTCTTAAGTAATGCTAGTTTTGTTGAAATTTCCTCAACGGTAGCCTAGCAACAAGATAAGGTAAACACAAGATACAGTTATTTAGATAACTTTGTGTATTTGTTTTTTCAACACCCCCCTCCCCCACTTCACCTTATTATAAACAACTTTATCATAAGCCGTCGTTTCCAAGGAAAAGTTTCGTCAAACACAGAGGTGAATTGTTGGTTTTTATATCATTATAGGAATTCATAATATAGTCATTTATATATGTTCAGTGATTTAAAATTATTCGAAGATACATTAAACTCTGGCTAATCAACTTAGAGAAGGATTTGCAAAGTTTGTAAAGGTTTTGTAAATGTCGAGTCAGTTTTTCTAGAAAACTTGGTCAAGCGCCTAATTGATTTAGATCTGTCAGATTTGTTTACACTCTCTATGGTAACATCGATTTATCAAACATTTTAATCATCAACGCCATTCTACAGATTCTAATGCTGCTTGAACTAAACGACATTTGAAACTTTGAATACTAATTATAAAATTTAATTAAGAAGCATTGAAAATGTTTTTAAAAACTGCCATTTTTTACCATCGGAAAAATAAAAAAAAATCGTTTGACCAAATAACAAGTCTTAACATGTTACTTTATGAATATTCTTAAAGAATTGATTAAATGTTGAAAATGAACAATGTTCTCAATATCTTTATCTAAGTGCATTAAAAACAAAAACAAAATATATTGTCATCTTTGTTGAAGTATTTCTCGCTATGTGTTATAGTCACTCGAAATCATTCAAAAATACTCAAAAGGTTTACAACTTAATTTTAAACATTAAATCATTAATATACAAACTAAAAAAAAACACAAAAATACAGAAAAAAGCAAACTTACCCCCAAATGGCTGTTGAGGGAGTTGGGATCCCTAGCAACTAAATCAACGGCGTCGTCAGACATGGCTGTAGTTTATAAGTTTTTACGGCGATGTTAATCCTAGGAGAGCCGACTGCAAACTGACACTACACGAGCGAAACTACTTTTAGTTTATACTAGTACTAGCGCCAATTGTTAGTAACTGTTGTCAACGACAACCTAAAATTGACTAACGGCAGTTACGGTAAATGTCACGGGTGAATGGTCTAATTATAGCTGTACAACCTGTATTGACCACTGTCCACTACATACACTGACCACTGATTTATCAGCATTGTTCGCTTTAACTCAATAAATAAACCTTAATTGGCTCCGTTCTGACCATTTTTTGTCGTGTCTAGTTCGAACCTGGTATGATAATTGTTTTTAAAAAGTGAGTGTTTTTGTAAAACGCTTTTCGAAAGGATGTAATTTGACAAATTCGTTGTTAATTACCATGTAAGCTATGTCGTTAAATCTATTGTATAGAAATTCAAGCACTTATTTACCGATTAAAAACTAATCCTACACATGCTAACTGAGGCCTTGGACAAAGTGTTGTAAGTGTAAATGTGAAGCGTTGTCAATGTTACGTTATAAATCGCATGTATGATATATATATAACATAAATAAAAAAGTAATAACTAAATAAAAATGAAAATATTTCAATGTATAACTAAATAATAATTAAATGACTTCATCTCATATCACAAATACATGTTCTTAAAACGCGCCATTTCATTATTTTGCTCAAGCGAATTATTTACGTTTTAGTAATGTGTGATAATAAACCATATATATACTGTATGTATTTTCGCATTCGTTACTTCAGTTGTTCACTTTTGTACTTTGTTTCTACGCTCTGGTGAAAATGCTGTCTGTTCAGCTGTTTATTGTACTCAAAACGTATATCTACGTGAAGAAAACCCAAAGTGTTCGTATTCCATTCAGCTCAGAAATATCAGATATATAGAGTATATATATGTTGCCACTGTTCTTATTGAATATCACATGACCACATTGGTGTTAATATTTTTTCATATCGACACATTATTTCTTTTATATAGAAACACCTAGTGATTTTTTACTTTGATTTAAACATCACAACCAGGTTAATATTGCGCATGTGACATTGACATTGCCTAAGTTCTGAGTTCCTCAGGGTGGTGTCCTAAGACCATTTTTCTTCTTGTAATCAACATGTTTATCGAATAATTCTATTTATATTTTAAATCGGACTCCATAATTCGCTAATATCATCATAAAAAAACCTTGAGTCGGTTAATATGGTGTTAAATCGCCCTCTGTTATAATCTACCAAGACAGTATAACACCTTGTTAATCTCAACAGACTTCCAATTGATAAATAATGACCAGAAAGCGAAATTGCGCAAACTCAAAACAGCACATATCCGTTTCGGGATTATCGTTTATTTTACCCTCTTCTCATATCTCCGTTCCACTTGTTGTGGCAATTTGTTTGTACTCAATTCTGTCTATCCGTCCGTTTGGTGCTTGATTGTGATTTGACAGGCACCTTCTCACGTCTCCGATCCACTTCTTGTGACAATTTGTTTGTACTCACATCTGTCCATCCGTCCGTTTGGTTGGTTGCTTGATTATGGCTGACACACAATCATCCGTCCATTTCTTTTGTTAAATAAGCTTTTTTATCCGTCTGCACGTCTGTGTGTTTAAAAATGCAACATTTGTCTTTTTCCACTACATAAATTAGAAGAACCCTTGGTCTTTTCTATCATATACTACGCGTAATGGTTTAAAGTCGCCTTTGTTTATGAGTTTTAAGTTCATTCACCTGAAATTACCATCAAAATTTCGTTTAGCTGTCAAAGAATGTAAACGGTGCTATGTGCTACCTATCACAGGTAAACAATTCTATCTAAATAAAAACAAACATCTGATAAGCTAATAGTTCGTAAGTGTAATAAACAAAGTTATTCAAGATATACCGAGAGATGGGTATATCAGTCTTGAATTCGGAACATCCTGACTAGATTGAAAAGTGATTTGAATAACGAACTATTGTTTTGGTCTTTGTTTCAGGGATTTTTGACATGATGCAACAACTTTCTGACTTAAAGTCATATTAAACTGTATAAATGATTACTTCCATAACTAAAGTTTTAGCATGTCATTGATCAACAAATAATAACACACTTTCCTTTGGCTTGTGCATTATGACTAATAGATGTAAAAAAAAAATGTCGAAGTCTGGAGTCAATGTCAGAGGAAACTTAGACTAAACGGAACCGACAATTTGTAAGGAAAACACTACATATTCTAAATGCTATATATGTCTTAAATATTTTGGGGATATATTGTAGTCCATAAAAGTTATGGGTTTTGAACAAAGATTTTGTTTTGTGAATTATTAGTTTTCGGTCTTCGAAATCACCTTTGAGGAAAATCGGTATCATGGAGGACTGTATTCTTGGAATTGTAAAATGAAATCGTGTTTGGACTAACCTATATTGAATTGGCGCAGATGTCTGACAAAAACTTGTTGCTATCTAGTTTACTCCAAGAGTATTTTTGCTGCTCATGCTTGGTAGACCGAAAGCTCTCTTAAAATGACATGTCAATCTGATTTTTTGAAACTTGATGTTCTAAGTAAGAAAATAAGTTTAATGACGCAATAAACCAGACTAAAACATGTTGGTCAAGTAACACATTAGCCCGAGATACTCTGGCCCTAACACCAGACTTAGACATTATGACAGATACATTGTATACGTAGATGTCTGGCGTAGGGCCAGAGCGCAGTAGTACTCGAAAACCTGGAATAAGCCGACACCGTTTGGTATCGGGCCAGGTCATCTCCGATTTAGACTTACAAAAGATTACCACCGAGAATCGCCACTTACCTTAGTTTTGTCAACAAATGAATAATCTATCTACTCCTAGCCATCAGTTTCATCACGCATGCATGTTCTATAGTGTCAACACAGTAGTTTCTTTTCCGCAACTTTAAATTTCCCTCGTCGTTGTCGCCATTTTCTCGTAGTATGCATATCACCTTTATCTTGACGGATTGCTATATTTGGGTAGATATAATATTCATTTGTTGAATAGACTAACGTTAGTGGTGCTTCTCAGTGGTCAGTGTGAATCGGAGATGACCTGGCCCGATACCAAACGGTGTCGGCTTATTCCAGATTTTCGAGTACCATTGCGCTCTGGCCCTACGCCAGACATCTATCTGTCATAATGTCTAAGTCTGGTGTCGGGGCCAGAGTATCTCGGGCTAGTAACACATAAGACATGAATTGGGTTTGTGTATTTTATCCGAGTACTCCGGCCTTCTCCCCCAACCGAAATCCTGACCAAGAACATAAACAAAATCAAAACCCAATTATTCTCAACACTGACGTCCTCAAAGAAGTAACCATACAAGTCAAATTCTTTTACTTCTTTCAATGATATTAGGAAAATTGTAAAATTATGGTTTAGATTTTTTTCTGTGAAGCTGACCGCGATATAGGAAATCGTATAGTAACCATGATTGGTATGTTGTCTACTTGACCTTGTATGTCGACTCCTTGGTAAGAATGTACATTGTATATTAAACGTTTATGTGTTAAGAAAGGCTTATGGTCGAAGGCCTCTGGACGTAATATGTAAAGAAAAGCACTATAAACATTGGCTGGGTTGCCACAACAGTATGGCGCAAAACTGACCAGTCCGAAATCAAACTATGAGGGTGTTCTACCGAGAGAAGAGGCAACGAATATTGAATAAATGTACAAATAGTTATATTCTTAAAATACAATAGGTGGATGTGAAACATTTATAATACATGTAGAGTAATTACATTAATTAATGATATGTTGGTAAATGTACGAAGGTTAAAACAAACGTGGTTACCCCGTATGTGCCTAACGCATATACCCGGTCCAAGTTTTCATTCACAAAACAAAACACAGAAATGTTTGTCTAAAGCCAGTGAGAGCCGGACGAGAACCTGTATATATCACCAATATCACTACTATTAATCAGCTTAAATTCTGTTGTGAGAAAGTTTAAATCTGGGCCGTTAAATACGTAAATCTACGATACATTACAGACAAAGTGATCGATTTATACACAGTGTGTTATATACTTCTCAGATTCAATAATTTGACATTGTTCATAACAAGACAAGACAAGACAAAGAATAAGGAATAAGACATACAAATAAAAAAAAACCCACTAGAAATTGACATTGAACAATTTGACGGTTTTTTTCACCAACAATTAACAAGCTTGGTAGCCCTTTACCTCAGCATGCTACCGGTCCAATGTCAGATCTCTAGGCTTTCCAAAACTTGACGAGAAGTTGTTTAAGGTGTTTTAGGCCCTGGTACCTTGAATGAAGGTCAAAGTCATACATACTAACAAACTTGGTAGCCTTTTATGCCAACATGGTACAGGTCCAATATCAGGTCTCTAGACCGGCCAGAACTTCACAAGCCGTTTCACCACTTTAGGTTTTTTTTCAAACCTCTGTGACCTTGAATGAATATTAAGGTCATTCATATTAACATGCTTGTTAGCCATTTATTTCAATAAGATACAAATACAAGCCCAACAACAAGTCTATAGGTCTTCCAGATTTTTTTCATGATTTATTTTACAGAAAAGTGTTACATGAACTGTTCGTTATTTTTTTTAAATTCTGCATAGCTATATAAAAATGAAATTCGTCAAATTAGGCCAATACTAAATCATATTAACTGTAACTGAAGTTATATGTATACTAAATCTTGTTAACTCTAGAGTCTATGTAATATGATGTTTTTGTGCTAGCCTTAGATATAGACTTTTAATGCGTATATATTTGTTATTACAAACTGCATGTATGATTTATAATGGCTCATCTATATATGTTTGTAATTAATTGTTATAAGCATTGTCCATCATGTGTGTTTGCCACTACTAGAAAATGGCGAAATGTAGTTGAATATATTCCTTTCTATGTTTTCTTGCATTGATATGTATACGTTGGGTAACGTGTGTATGTTAAAATATTTCCTCATTTATCAACTTATTGTTTTCTGTATACTCTTCCATATTTGGACGAAATAAAGGAAATAATAATGGAATCACTTCAAAACGATTCATGTTTAAGACGAACATTATTTGTTATACATTACTACTCTTCGCGTTTGACAACGACTGACGTTGTAGTCAACATTGGAATACCAACATGGACCAATCTGGACACGTGTATCAACAGACCCAATATTTAGGTTATAGGTTAACTGACCACCGGAAAATAATTGACCAAGGGAGTGTAGGTTACCACAGCACAGCAGTGAAACCATATTCAGGTTAAGTGGTTAACGATGTCTCGTAGAGATCGATTTCTGGCATTGTCAAAGACTATATCGAAAGTAAAAAATCAAAGAATAGAAGAGAGACCGACAGGAAGTACTGGTGTATAGTCTAACGCAACAGCTAGGCCAAATTATGTTTTGAGCATATGCTGTCAATCTTAAATAACGTCAGGAAAAAAAAAGAAAAAAAAGAAGACGATTAATTTTTCGGTATTTTTTAATAGAAATATAATGGACTAAGAATTGAACCTTGTAGTAATCCAAAATTAAAAAGATAAATTAATTAAAAAAAAAAAAAAAAAACCACGTAGCCTTTAGAAAATGATCTAAATTCAAAACCAATAAACTTTCCCATATGCATTTTATTTGAAGTTATAGACACTAGTTACAAATTATAATTCGGCTTCAAAATTCTTTTCCATCCCCTTATAGAATTAGACACAGTTTAAGCTTAAATGCTTATAATTCACCAAATGTTTAAAATGTGCGTTAAATATCATACAACAAGTCTAATGTTACCGAATCCGTGAAATATCCCAATAAATTGGTCAATCCCTATCTATCTGGCTATATATAGGGAGATATTTTACCACCTTAGTATTGCATTATAACTCTGAAAGATTTACAATATACCCATTCATGTAAACAATGTTCTTTAGCCATAATACAATGTTCATTCAAAGGTTTGTGTTAAGAAAGGATTAGGGCCGAAGGCCTTTGGACGTAATAAGGTAATATGTAAAGAAAAGCGCTATAAACATTGGCTGGGTTGCCACAACAGTATATGGCACCAACGTTGACCACACCAGAATCAAGGACATTGGTTTTTATTCTAGGGGTGTGGGTTATTCTAAATATCTCAAAAATGTGTGAGGAAAATAGATTTATACAAACTTTCATCATTGTATTGTCAAAACATTTAAGATTATGATTTTGTTTTCATTGTACACGGGTCTATTTATAAAATAAGATGGCGAAAAATCATAAGTTTTATAATTGTCATTGTACTGTCAATATGACATAAGATAAACATTTAAGATGATGATTTTGGGTTTTTCTTGTACACGGGTCTATTTATAAAATAAGATGGCGAAACATCATTTAGTTTTATAATTGTCATTGTACTGTCAAAACATTTAAGAATATGATTGGGTTTCTACTGTACACGGGTCTATCTACAAGATAAGATGGCGAAAAATCATTAGTTTTATAATTATCAATGTTTGTAATGTCAAAACATTTAAGATGACGATTTTGTTTTATGTATATATACAGAGTAAATAAAAAATTAAAAGGGAAGGGGAAGGGCGGGAGGCGCTAAGAAATAACAGTGATGGTTAAACTTTAATGGTCAAACTTTATGCGAAACTAGATGTTTCACAAGAAATTATATAAATTTTGGAAATCTCTTTATTGAAAAAAACCCAACCCATTATATTCATTGGGTAGGCTAATGTGTTCATCGTAAAACATTTTCGTGATAGTGTTGGCCATTACATGAAATATCATCTTATTGTATTACCATCAATAACCAAGGGAATTTTATGTGTGTGTTACGCTATAAATGATAACAGATATGTCGTATATCATGATATGAACTAAATATAATGCTGCTATTGCTGGATCAAATAAATGCTGAAATGTGTAATTGAGTTACAAACAATAAACACCGCCCGGTAAAAAGTACATACCAAATGAGCCAGAAAATGAAGACGACGCATTATTCATCTTAAAGTTATACTAAAAGTCTGATATATCAGCTTTTGTTAAAACACTTTGTTGAAAATAACCTGCTTTAAACCTTTAAATACCAACAAGTCTGAACGGATTTATATCCTAGTAGGTCTATAGAACCAGGGTGACACACTGGCATGAGCGATTAACAAACTGGTATAAAATTGTACCTTTGATGTGTTTGGACGGGTAATACAGTCATTAGCACATTGTATTCCGAATTATTGACACCAAATCTTAATTTGCCGTTTCTCAACCTATAGTACTCTGTGTGCAGTCAGACCGGGACATCTTATGTATTTACGTCATGCAGGGTTCATAGTTCTGTGAATCCTGTAACATCCACGATCCTAAAAAAGAAACGTAATTTTGCGCCTACCTATTCAAGAACGAAGACAGATACTGTCTACAATATTAATGTCTTCGATTCTTGTGTACTTCTTTTCTCCTTTTGGTACTAATTGTAAATTTAGGGCTTTGTTTTAATTTCATTATACACTTTTTCGAATTTTTAGCTTATTGTAAGAGAGACACCGTGTGGTAATGCTCTAATGAGGGTGACAGAGTATCATCTAACACTAATGCATCACCATATTATTTATCATAAACCATTTTTATTTTGATTAAAATTTGTAATAAATAACACAAAACAATTTATGTTTTAACATTATCTAATTCACATATCTGTTGAGATTTCCCATCAGACTTTGATTTATTAAACACATATAATTTATTTTGATTTTTGTTACTTTCTACAATATGATAAGTATATTAACCTTTTAGTTCTTGAAATCAAACATAACCATATCAATCAAATATATTTCCAATGTGTGTTTCATTCATCTTGAATTAGATCATCTACCTTACGGTATATTATCTCGGATTTCATTGTCTGTATGAGACGATATTAAGATTTTTTGAACAGTCTTTTTTCTACTTAGCCACGGCTCTTGTGTAATCTTAATCTGATTAGTTCGGTAACGAGAAAGAACTCGTATAATCTTGTTACTGGAGAACCGAGCACCCTAAATCGGTATTACTGTTACAACCTGTAACAATACCACAAACAAAGGCTAATCCACAGTGGCATATAGTGATACAAACACCCTTGTAACGTATGGCACGATACTACAAGATAAAACATAGTATTGCTCTGGAGACCAAAAAGTTAGAACTAATGATCTGTTTCACACCAAACGCAATTTACAAACGGATATCCATGTTTAATATAATTTCATAGTCGTCATAATCATCATTATCATCATATGATCATCATCATCGTCATCATCCTCGTGAAATATGTTAGTTATAATTAGTGACTTGTTGGTTTCAATAGTTTTAACAGTTAATGTACAAAATGAGGTTGTAAATTACATTTTAAAATTAAATGACAACAAAAAAGTGAGATAGTGGACATACAACGCTAAAGATAAGTTAGTGTTAATCACAGGTATAACGTTGTCTTAAACGCCGACAGAAACTGACTTAAATAGTCGGTGACATAGATCCTAGTAATAGGCTGAGTCAAGTAGGCGATTAACCAGTATCTACATAACATTTTTTTTATCACATACGGCATTGAAAAATAAATAAAATTAGTCAATTGTGATATGTTCAGTTAAAATCCATTATTATATTAATGATAATGACTTGTCTTCAGTTTGTAACGAGAGATAAATATCATCAATTTTGCAGTTATAAGATTATATCATATACTTATAAGTTTATCTTTTTGCTATTTATCATTTGATAATGTTGTAAATGATGTTCCTGTTTCTCCGTCACCGTCATGATTAACGGTCACGATTTTGTTTATCCCCTAACAATTGACCAATGTTTTCTATGAATAGTGATATAATTAATTAACGTATCAAATATTTTACACAGCATATACAATTAAAAATATTCAGTAGTAAAAATGCCAGGCTTACGAGACACGAAGATACTAAAATTATGGACAATATATGTGAATATAACAACCTTTTCAGTTATAATAACAATAGGTTATCATTACCATAATAGAGATCGCCTTCTCCTCATCGCTAAGAAGATATATTTAGCAAGACTAACTTGTAAACATCACAATTCATTAAAAAGATAACCTGGTTATCTGAAGACATACTTTCAAAATGTTCACATAAAACATTGCACAATACCCAATATAGTTAAAAATAAAATACACTTTTGACGCAATAATATCTTCACAAAATGGTAAAGTTCTCTCGTCTTCTAACCTGTTTTGATGTTACAGTATTGTTTTCACAAGTAAATGATGGTTATATTCTAAGGTTTATTGATAAATAAACGACCATAATCATGGTATCAATGTAAATGAGTAGCCTACATCTTGTGTGTATTCTGAGGTAAGACTCGATTCGTGTAGACAACACGAGCATACCGCAGTCTCCCAAATCTACATGACCCTGGCTGTTAATAGGACGTTAAAATAATCAAACAAACAAACAAACAAGATTAGATGGTAAATAGTTAGCAGACGAAACATGATTACAGTACGTAGTAAATCGTTTTAATTTTGTTATATTGCAAATAAGATTATAATCATGATATCGTCATCGCTGTCTGATACTAGAAGCTGGAATTACTGAGTCTGTATACTTGTAATTCGTATATAACCTATTTCTTAAAATTTATATTGCAACGACATGACTTGTTTGTGCATGGTAACTTGTTCCGATCACAGGCATTTGGCTCTATAAACATTTTCTCTATATATAATTATATTACTGAGCATTACATATATATATATAGAGAGAGAAAATGTCCACAGAGCCAAACGCCTGTGGTTCCGATCATTTGGTCTTTTTGTTTTGTTGTGAACGAACAGACGGTAGACATACATACCGAAATAACGCAAATAATAATAAAAAAAACCCGATAAGACCAAATGTCCGAAACAAACAACTACTTGTATACATGTGCGCGGTTTGGCTAAAGCTCTGCTCTTAAACTGAATTCAAATTATATGTCATGTGTTCACCAGTCAAGTTGTCTTTATCAGTATCAGACTTTCGATTTATATTATCTTCTGTCGACCTTTATTGAGTATCCTATAAGTAAAGTTTGAGTTAAAACTTAGAAGTAATTTTAGTACTCGTAAGTGTTGAGGATCCTTAACCCTTTTAATATAAGTTATATTGACAGAAATAGAAAATGTTTAGACGAGATAAAATTGGATCATTATAAGTCGATAGTTTGGTCAAGTTTTCCAGGTCAAGAGTGTCGGAGTGGTTTGTTTATGTTAAGTTATCAGAAGTCAAAGTTTCTGTTGATTTGGTATAATATGTCGAAGGAGACCCAATACGTGCTCACGAAACAAAAATTGAAAAGTGTAGAAATGGAACTATGAAAAATAAGTGGATACAATATAAACATTCTTGCCATTGTTATGACTCGTCTGAAATAAACATGTCCATATATTCATCTATTCAATATTCCTTGACTAGACTTTTCCGATTTATAAACAAAAATATAGATTCAGAATAAACTACTTCTCATATTATACAGTGTTTATAGCTTCCATTTGGCTAGGTGTTATATTTGGATCTCGTTTCCATACAACACCACAAAACATTATGGTATATTCAAACTATTCCTCGGACAATCAATGCAATGGTCAATAGCACATATTGACAATGTCCTTCTAATGTCCAGCCCTTAAGCAATGTAAATTGATTTAAATGTTGATCCTAATATTTACCGTATATCAATGAACAGTTAACTAAGGGGTCAGTCTGATATCTGATTGGTCGAAATTGTATCGTGTCCCTACGCAACCAGAAGACCGGTAGGTATTATAGACCGACGTTGACCACTGTGGGTCAGTCCTAATCCACTTTCCATAGACCACTGTTGCTTGTAGGAGGTAGCTCATCCAAACACAATGGCTGATGAAGCAGTTGATTTAGTTGCCAGGGATCCCAATGGACTCAACAGCCATTTGGGGGTAAGTTACTTTTTATTTCAAATTTCCTTGTATTATTTTAAATTTGAAAATTAGAACACACATGATTTCATTTTGATATATGAAATGGCTTTATGATTGCTTTAAGAACTAATATCAATATTACACTGGTCATGCACGTTTTATACAAAATAAAGTATGTTAAAAAATATAAATAATACCTTACAAGATGTGACCGTCGACATACAAGCAAATAAAGACATTGAGCATTTAAGTTGGTTAAGTTTATATAAAAAAAAATATTGAGCTAAAAAAATTGAAGTGATTTAATTATTTGTGTAAAATAACAAACGAAAACAAAAACAAACAAAAAACAAGTTTTCGTTTGCTTTTGTTATATATATATATAAACAATTGTAATTTGTAATTCTGTGTACGGTCGCTGTTCATTATGAGCTATGTCAAAATTGGTTTTTTAATAGCCGTTTATCTATTTTGAATTACTCAAAAATAAAAGGTTTTGAAGAAGAAATTCGCCAGATTTATCGGCGTATATCATGCTCACGTGAATCTTGTTGCTAGGTTACCATTCAGGAAATTTCAATAAACCTGGCAATGACGTTTTGATTAATTAGATAAATAAATAGATAAAATGTAAGATATAACTGATTTATATTGTTTTGATTCTAAAGTATATCTCTTTCTAATTTTTACAGACACTCCTGTTCAACGATGTCCTTGGTGAGCCCGATGGTACCCACAGTATCGACTGTGTCTGGAAGCTGTCCTACACATGCTTCGAGTGCTGGAAGGGACTCTGCTACAAGCTCCTCACTCTCTTCTGTGGAATCTGTATTGCAGCGGAATGGGGCTGTGAGTTCGCCTACATTGCTTTCTACCACATCTGGTTCATCACCCCATGCATGAAAGTTTTCGAGATCAACTGCGGACTCTGCCAGAAGGTCTACACTCTTATTATCAACTGTTGCATACAACCTTGTACGGAGGCGTGTGGAGGACTCTTCATCCATTTCAAGAGATGAGCAGGACCATGATTGTAGGGCTATTCTAATAATAAATTTGACATTTAGTTCCGTAACAAACATTCAGACGATCTCCCCAATCAATTTCGGGGTTAGATACGGAAAACTGGAATCCTCCATGTGCGTAACAATTTTATCTGTGATATTATTTATTTCTCGCAATATATAGACGCATAATAATGATGGTTTTTCGACCGAAACTACGGACATTTCGAAGACAGGATAGAACTCTTTTGTTTATCTGTTTCCATAGTGATGTACACTATGGCGCTTGTATGTAAACATTTGTTTTGTCCTTTCGCAATATCATCCAATGAAATAAATTTGTACATATTAAATTACAGTATTTGTTGTCATCATTCGTTCAATGAAAACATTAAGGGCTGAATAATTATGATTATGCTTTGTGTTACCAAACCTCCATTACCTAGCTTTGCGACGATCGAGTGACAGCCTCGTTTTCAAAATTGTGCTCATTCTTTCTACAATGTTTCTGAACTTCATTTCCTTAAATTCTGTAGTTTTTTGGTGGAATTTCTCATAAGGGAGCCATTGCTCTGAATGATAGACTAAAAGTCGTTACACTAGAAAGCCGTCCGAAAATTGTTTTGAAACGCAATATTGCATTTAAATCTAAATAAAGGAATGGAATTGATACAAATTTAAAGTAGAATTGTCGAAGGGTTTGGTAACACAAAGAGTGGGTCTTTTCCGTTTCAAAATAGTGAGGCGTAGTGTTTGACAGTATTCATACAGTATCCGAAATCTATACCAGTTTTTATCGTTTTTGCTTTTCCAAAGTGGAATGCATGGACATTTATGTGTTGACGGTAAAATAAGACAAATTCGCATAAAGAAATATAGTGAATAGTAAAAACATGGTTAAGAATCGACTGTATTTAATGTACCAACAATTTCCTTTATTCTAAAAAGTGGTCAATAGGAGAATACACCAAAAATAAGTGGACATATTATTTTGTTGAAAGTTTCAGAGTAATTTTAAAAAGATACTGGACAAGTCAGTACTTGTCCGTGGAATGGTCACTCCCAGGAGTCCAAGCTGTAAAGTAAACACTACAATAGACATACCGTTATATTCCGACATTCAATGTTAAGTGATTTCCAGCCAAAGTATTCAGCACTTAACAGAAGTGACCGGTTTGTCAACAATGACCACCGGCGCGTGTATATAGTAACCCTAATTAGGATTAATGTTGACCCCTTAGCAACTTGACCAGTCGTCAACAACAGTTCCAGTTTGTTTATAGTGACCAGACGTGATATAATGGATTCTCATAACATTGTGAAATTTAAATAATTACAATTGATTTTTATTCTACTCAAATTTAAGTTTCAATTCACAATATAAAGTTAGAAACCTTTAGTTAAATACACACACAACAATTAAAAATAAATCCTATTTTTATATGTATTATTGAATCCAATTACTGTATGAAAATACATGTGAACCGAAACATCGCAATGATATGCCATGTTTCTGAATATTGATTTGCATTGTTATATTCGGCTTTGTTGGTTTCGCGGATGTTTTTGTATTGTTAACGATCTGATAATCACACAACATTTTTCAATATTTTTTTACTATCATACAGACCAAATGACTTTGTGAAAACGAGCAACTGAAACCAACTGTATTACGAGAATGCAATTATCGTTAAACAGTCGAACCACATACACGTGTAATAGCACTATGGTTTGCACCAAACCATCCTAATTCTGAACAAAGATACAAATATCAAAATATTATTCCAGCATTACCTGTCAAGAATTAAAACATAAGGAAACACCCTACATTATCTAATCCAGAGGTTCCGATCACTTACGATGTGTAGAGATCTTAAGTGATTGGAATCCCTGGAGTATCGAGGGTGCATGGAGATAGAGCGCGTGTCAATGGAAACAAATGGCGTGTTTTCACGGAGGAACCTTAATCCGGGCAATGAGACGTGACAATTAAAAGTTTTATTCTCAATAAATACTGGAGGAAAATTTATAGTCTTTTTGTATTTCTTTTGATTGTATATATATCATTTATTGCTAAAAAAAAAGCATTTGAAATCGAAATCATTTAAAGGAAATTTTTGTTGCTAATCACGTTTTGGTAATTAAAGATAAGATAACAATCAACACTACTTGGTCTTGATTAAGCTTAAAATGTTTATGATTGATTATTGCAGCATTATTTTCAATATCTGGTGGGTTTATGAAGTCATAGACAACAAAACGGAAGGACATTCTTCATAGACGCGGATTTTGCACTTATTCTTTGTAACGTTAGTCATGTTGTCAAATGTCACTGGAAACTTTTCACCAGAGTGCTGACTTAGTAAACAATGACTTTGTAAACATACAGAGGTTAACTTCACAACTGGTCAAATACCATATTATTTACTCTATTACATGAAATACAGGTAATTACAACTACATTACATACACGACAAGTCGAAACGTAACCGGACGGGGCATCAAAACGTAGATATAAGGGAGGTAACTCGTATATAATAAATTTTCCTAACCAAAGTCTTGACAGATTAAATATCGTTTCCGCTGGATCCGTTTAAAGGATTTAGGACACGATTTTTGTTTATTGTAAAAACTACAAACAAAACTTGTTGCAAAGTCATGTAAAAAGTAAATTGGCTCTTCCACGACATTCCTATATAAGTCCAGTAATGATAGGGTGTTATCCCAAAATAATTGCAACAGAATTTTTTCTTTGTTTTTCATACAGATCTGACTTTGTTTTATACAAGGAAAAAGTCGCCACAAATAAGAATTTGCGAAAGTGTTTTTCTTGACTCCCAAAAATCAGAAAACTAGGGATATTTGCATAATTTGCCAACTTTGAAGCCAAATATAAACTTACATGGTTATCATGTGATACTAGAAAATTAATGTATAGCAAGAACGTTATAAGGACAACACAGATTGCCAAAAACATAAGTTGAGATAAACACAGTCAAAGTATGACAGCATCAAAATTGTATATCTATGTCCTTGCAACAGCCAAATATACTTTTGTTGGATTGTTAAGATAAAAAATTGTTATTATCAACAATACCATTGATACTCGTTTTGGTGGAATCTTTTAAATCAAACTTGTTGTTTAAAGACTATAAAAGTAAAACATTTTACTTTCACTACCTGAGATAACACGGTTGCTCAAAGTTGGTCTTTTGGCCTTTTCCAAGGATATTTTGAAGTCCAAATTTAATAATATGTCTTTTTTATTCAAGAATTATTCAGTAAGTACAGTCTCAAGTGTTTTGATAGTCAGATTCTATGTAGGCCATTCTCACCTAAAAGAGACAACTATATCAAGATATCCCCCAAATATAAAAGACGTGAGGTCAATCAAATCTTCATTTAGTGCCGATTTGACTAAACTTCTCTAATTGGTTAGATCCTTATCTATTTTGTGACTAATCAGATTGCAAAATCTTTTGGCAGATATTACCACCATAATGAAGCGTTCTTTATGAAATGAGATTGAAGTTTCTTTTTGATCAAATATTTGAATAGGTCAGTTTTTCAATATTCCATAATGGAACTGGATGGGGGTTACATAATTTTCAATGAGATAAAGGAATAAAATAAAAGTTCAATTTCAATTGTACAGCTGAAAATCATCACAGTTCTGATTTATTTACTGGAAAATTTTTTATGACAAACAAATAAAGCATATTCGAAAAATTAAGATTTTTGTAATAAAGATTTATGGAATATGGACATATTTTGGTATTCAGCCAAATTAACGTGATAGGAAGTTTTTACTACTGAATAAATTGTGCATATTTATACTGTTTTACAACAAGTGATCAAAATAACAAGTACAAAATATACAAAAAAGAATATAACATATTTGGAAGCATTTGCTTTTTTATTTTCCTAAATATTAACTACCAAAATGGATGTTTTGCCAAAAATCTAAGCATAAAAACATTTCAAATTGGCACGAGCAGTCAACTTGACAGGTTAATATTTAGTTTTTTTTCTAGCTTATGTATAATCGATCATGCTTTAATATTAAAGAAAAAGTAATCCTTAAAGATATAAAGCATCAACTGGTATTGTTCAGGGTAAGATTTTATAAATGTTTGCGTCTAAAAAAAAAACAAAAAAAAACCGGTAATGCTAGCTAAATTCAAAAGGTTTTGAGCCGTTTTCATCCTTCTTTATTTCTTGGATTGACTGAAATTATTGTATCATTTTAACTTAATTGTACTAAACTAAAGTTTGTCTTACTATAAACCCGATTTCATATTTCAATTATTGCAAAAATAGCAGATAATGTACGTTAAAAGTGGTCAAAAGTGTGATTTCTTTATATTTTCTTATTTTTCTGGTGTTGAAAAAACGACTTTCCGAACATATGATTTTTGGCGACTTTTTTCATGGTGAAATACTAAGATCCTCCAACCCAAAAAGCAGAAAACAAATATTGTTGCGATTATTTGGAGGTTAGGCCTCTATTTTTCGTATTTTTTACTGGACTATACGCGCTATTTCAAGCACAGGTCTACGACGAGCAAAAAAAAAAACAAAAAAAAAAAACAAAAAAAACCCCAAAAAAACAAACAAACAAAAAAACAACAAAAACCACTAAAAATATTGGAAGGTTGTTTACGTATATTAGACCTGTATCCCATTTCCAGAAAATAGGGTAATTGATTTCAATATGCTCTAAACACCACAAAAAACATCCGATCTGGATATTTTTAGCTTACATTGAAGACAATTCCTTACTGGTCACTATGGTATGTGATATGATGGGTTTATGGGCGAATTTTATTTCATATCGAAAGTTGAATTACGAGGATTTAGTCCATTTAGGACACTCTTATTACAAACTGATATTAAACCTTTCATCTTATTATCATTTGGGTTAATTCGGAAGTAGTTTGGAATATACTTTCTTTGCAAATTTTGGACAACCGCATTATTACAAACAAACAAATAATGAAACTCATTTCCAACATGTTCCAAGCACATATTACAAAGTCTATCTTCTTTAGGAATATTTCGCCATCTGCCTGTTTCAATGGGAAACTTTAAGTTACAGGTACGTATTTTGGTTATTTGCAATCTGTTATTTTCGGACAATGTTGTCAAATACTTCTCAAATTTAAATTCAGTTTTAAAAATTAAATAGAATTGTCCTCTCGATGAGTTGTGGGCATCAGAAAACCAGTTTTGGATAAACTGGTCTTGGAGCCTTTGTTTTAAATAGTGTTTGAAAAACATCTTAGGCATGATAATTTTATTATCAAATATATTTGAAAAACCAGTTTCATCAAATATACTCTTAATTTTGTTAATCCACTTGAAGGAATGAGTTCCATTTTCTTGTAGACAAAGAGCTAACTTCATTAAAATACTACTTAATTTTTCATCATTACTTAACAATTTATTCCAAAACCGAGTCATTCGAAGTTTGATATTTAATTCCAATGGAAACCGACCAAGCTCTCCATATACCATGAAATTAGGAGTGCTAGATCTCACTCTCAATATCCTTTTACAAAATTTCAAATGCACTTGTTCTTGTTTCTTTAAGTTTTCAAACCCCCAGACTTCCGAGCCGTACAGGAGAATTGGCTCAACTACCGAATCAAAAATCTTTAATTGTAAGTCAATTGGAATAGCCTGGTTACGAATTTTTTTATATAATGCAAAAAGGGATTTTTGCGCTTGATCCATAAGTCGAAATTTTGCTTTTAAAAAGTTTCCATTGTAATTAAATATTACACCAAGATATATAAAATTATCCACCATTTCAAGTGTTGCATCTCGCAAATAAAACTCAAGATTTTGTGTTGACTTCCGCTTACAGAAAATCATAACTTTAGTTTTGTCGACATTTACCTTCAGTGTCCAAATATCACAATAATGTTGGAAAATATCTAACGCTTTTTGAAGTCCTTCGGGGGTTTCTGCAAACAGAAGTTCATCATCGGCATATAACAAGACGAAGATTTCAACAAAAAGTTGTAACTCAGATGATATATCTTCAGTTATCTTTGAGAGAGGAGCGCTTTTCATAGACTTAAAAAAAGTTTCTAAATCATTTAAGAATAATGAAAATAGTATAGGGGAAAGATTTTCGCCTTGTCTTACACCAATTAAACACGGGAAAAAATCTGATACTTTTCCATTATGTTTAACACATGACTTGATATTATTATACATATTCTTAATAACAGTAAAACATTTGCCTTTAATATGTGATTTTTGAAGTTTCATCCATAGTCCAGCTCGCCAAACCGTATCGAAAGCTTTTCTAAAATCTATGAATGTACAGTAGAGTTTTTTCCCACTATTCAGGTAAAAATTTAATTAAACACATATAAATTATTTTGAATTTTATGTTACTTTCTACAATATGTGAATATATTCACCTTTTAAATTCTTGAAACTCAAAAAATAACCATATCAATCAAATATATTTCCAATGTGTGTTTCATTCATCTTGAATTAGATCATCTACTTACTGTATTTATGCTCGGATTTCATTGTCTGTATGAGACGATATTAAGATTTTTTGACAGTCTTTCTTTTACTTAGCCACGCTCTTGTGTAATCTTAATCTGATTAGTTCCGGTAACGAGAAGAACTCGTATAATCTTGTTACTGGAGAACCGAGCACGCCCTAAATCCGGTATTTACTGTTACACCTGTAACAATACCCAAACAAAGGCTAATCCACAGTGGCATATAGTGATACAAAACACCCTTGTAACGTATGGCACGATACTACAGATAAACATAGTATTGCTCTGGAGACCCAAAAAGTAGAACTAATGATCTGTTTCACACCAAACGCAATTTGACAAACGGATATCCATGTTTAATATAATTTCATAGTCGTCATAATCATCAATTATCATCATATGATCATCATCATCGTCATCATCCTCGTGAAATATGTTAGTTATAATTAGTGACTTGTTGTTTCAATAGTTTTAACAGTTAATGTACAAAATGATGAGGTTGTAAATTACATTTTAAAATTAAATGACAACAAAACAAGTGAGATAGTGGACATACAACGCTAAGATAAGGTAGTGGTAATCAGATGTAATAACGTTGTCTTAAACGCCGACAGAAACTGACTTAAATAGTCGGTGACATAGATCCTAGTAATAGGCTGAGTCAAGTAGGCGATTAACCAGTATCTACATAACATTTTTTTTTATCACATACGGTATTGAAAAATAAATAAATTAGAATAATTGTGATATGTTCAGTTAAAATCCATTATTATAATTAATGATAATGACTTGTCTTCAGTTTGTAAGCAGAAGAGATAAATATCATCAATTCGCAGTTTATAAGATTATTATCAAATATACTTATAAGTTTATCGTTTTGCTATTTTATCCATTGATAATGTTGTAAATGATGTTCCTGTTTCTCCGTCACCGTCATGATTAAACGTCACGATTTGGCTTTATCCACTAACAATTTTGACCATTTTTTCCATGAATAGTGATATAATTTATGGACGTGTCAAATATTTTACACCACGCATTTACAATTAAAATATTAGTAGGTTAAAAATGCCTATACGAGACACGAATATACTAAAATTATGGACACTATATGTGAATATAACACCTTTTCAGTTATAATAACAATAGGTTATCATTAACCATAATAGAGATCGCCTTCTCCTCATCGCTAAGAAACATATTTAGCAAGACTAACTTGTAAACATCACAATTCATTAAAAAGATAACCTGGTTATCTGAAGACATACTTTCAAATGTTCACATTAAAACATTGCACAATACCCAATATAGTTAAAAATAAAATACACTTTTGACGCAATAATATCTTCACATAAATGGTAAAGTTCTCTCGTCTTCTAACCTGTTTTGATGTTACAGTATTGTTTTCACAAGTAAATGATGGTTATATTCTAAGGTTTATTGATAAATAAACGACCATAATCATGGTATCAATTAAATGAGTGCCTAGCATCTTGTGTGTATTCTGAGGTAAGACTGCGATTCGTGTAGACAACACGAGCATACCGCAGTCTCCCAAATCCACATCGCACATGAAAGCCGTCCTTACACGACCCTGGCTGTTAATAGACGTTAAAATAATCAAACAAACAAACAAACAAGATTAGATGGTAAATAGTTAGCAGCAAACATGATTACAGTACGTAGTAAATCGTTTTAATTTTGTTATATTGCAAATAAGATTATAATCATGATATCGTCATCGCTGTCTGATACTAGAAGCTGGAATTACTGAGTCTGTATACTTGTAATTCGTATATAACCCTATTTCTTAAAATTTATATTGCAACGACATGACTTGTTGTGCATGGTAACTTGTTCCGATCACAGGCATTTTGCTCTATAAACATTTTCTCTATATATAATTATATTACTGAGCATTACATATATATATATAGAGAGAGAAAATGTCCACAGAGCCAAACGCCTGTGGTTCCGATCATATTGGTCTTTTTGTTTTTGTTTGAACGAACAGACGGTAGACTACATACCGAAATAACGCAAATAATAAATAAAAAAACCCGATAAAGACCAAATGTCCAGAAACAAACAACTACTTGTATACATGTGCGCGTTTGGCTAAAGCTCTGCTCTTAAACTGAATTCAAATTATATGTCATGTGTTCACCAGTCAAGTTGTCTTTATCAGACTTTCGATTTATATTATCTTCCGTCGACCTTTATTGAGTATCGTATAAGTAAAGTTAGTGTTAAAACTTAGAAGTAATTTTAGTACATGTAAGTGTTGAGGATCCTTAACCCTTTTAATATAAGTTATATTGACAGAAATAGAAAATGTTTAGACGAGATAAAATGGGATCATTATAAGTCGATAGTTTGGTCAAGTTTCCAAGGTCAAGAGTGTCGGAGTGGTTTGTTTATATTATCAGAAGTCAAAGTTTCGGTTGATTTGGTGTAATATGTCGAAGGAGACCCAATACGTGCTCACGAAACAAGAATTCAAAAGTGTAGAAATGGAACTATGAAAAATAAGTGGATACAATATAAACATTCTTGTCATTGTTATGACTCGTCTGAAATAAACATGTCCATATATTCATCTATTCAATATTCCTTGACTAGACTTTCCCGATTTATAAAACAAAAATATAGATTCAGAATAAACTACTTCTCATATTATACAGTGTTTTATAGCTTTCCATTTGCTAGGTGTTATATTTTGGATCTCGTTTCCATACAACACCACAAAACATTAATGGTATATTCAAACTATTCCTCGGACAATCAATTGCAATGGTCAATAGCACATATTGAAATGTCCTTCTAATGTCCAGCCCTTAAGCAATGTAAATTGATTTAAATGTTGATCTAATATTTACCGTATATCAATGAACAGTTAACTAAGGGGTCAGTCTGATATCTGTTGGTCGAAATTGTATCGTGTCCCTACGCAACCAGAAGACCGGTAGGTATATATAGACCGACGTTGACCACTGTGGGTCAGTCCTAATCCACTTTCCATAGACCATCTGTTGCTTGTAGGAGGTAGCTCATCCAAACACAATGGCTGATGAAGCAGTTGATTTAGTTGCCAGGGATCCCAATGGACTCAACAGCCATTGGGGTAAGTTACTTTTTATTTCAAATTTCCTTGTATTATTTTAAATTTGAAAATTAGAACACATGATTTCATTTTGATAATATGAAATGGCTTTAATGATTGCTTTAAAAACTAATATCAATATTACACTGGTCATGCACGTTTATACAAAATAAAGTATGTTAAAAAAATATAAAATAATACCTTACAAGATTGACCGTCGACATACAAGCAAATAAAAGACACGTTGAGCATTTAAGTTGGTTAAGTTTATATAAAAAAAATATATGAGCTAAAAAAAATTGAAGTGATTTAATTATTTGTGTAAAATAACAAACGAAAACACACAAACAACAAAAAACAAGTTTTCGTTTGCTTTGTTATATATATCTATATATATAACAATTGTAATTTGTAATTCTGTGTACCGGTCGCTGTTCATTATGAGCTATGTCAAATATGGTTTTTAATAGCCGTTTATTATTTTTGAATTACTCAAAAATAAAAGTTTGAAGAAGAAATTCGCACAGATTTATGCGGCGTATATCATGCTCACGATGAATCTTGTTTGCTAGGTTACCATTCAGGAAATTTCAATAAACCTGGAATGACGTTTTGATTAATTAGATAAATAAATAGATAAAATTGTAAGATATAACTGATTTATATTGTTTTGATTCTAAAGTATATCTCTTTCTAATTTTTACAGACACTCCTGTTCAAACTGATGTCCTTGGTAGAGCCCATGATGGTACCACACAGTATCGACTCGTGTCTGGAAGCTGTCCTACACATGCTTCGAGTGCTGGAAGGGACTCTGCTACAAGCTCCTCACTCTCTTCTGTGGAATCTGTATTGCAGCGGAATGGGGCTGTGGAGTTCGCCTACATTGCTTTCTACCACATCTGGTTCATCACCCCATGCATGAAGGTTTTCGAGATCAACTGCGGACTCTGCAGAAGGTCTACACTACTTATCATCAACTGTTGCATACAACTTGTACGGAGGCGTGTGGGAGGACTCTTCATCCATTTCAAGAGATGAACAGGACCAATGATTGTAGGGTTATTCTAATAATAAATTTGACATATAGTTCCGTAAACAAACATTCAGACGATCTCCCCAATCAAACTTCGGGTTAGATACGGAAAACTGGATATCCTCCATGTGCGTAACAATTTTATCTGTGATAATATTTATTTCTCGCAATATATATAGACGCATAATAATGATGGTTTTCGACCGAAACTACGGACATTTCGAAGACAGGATAGAACTCTTTTGTTTATCTGTTTCCATAGTGATGTACACTATGGCGCTTGTATGTAAACATTTGTTTTGTCCTTCCGCAATATCATCCAATGAAATAAATTTGTACATATTAAATTACAGTATTTGTTGTCATCATTAGTTCAATGAAAAGATTAAGGGCTGACTAATTATGATTATGCTTTGTCTTACCAAACCTCCATTACCTAGCTTTGCGACGATCGAGTGACAGCCTCGTTTTCAAAATTGTGTTCATTCTTTCTAAAATGTTTCTGAACTTCATTTCCTTAAATTCGGTAGTTTTTTGGTGGAATGTATCATAAGGGAGCCTTTGCTCTAAATGATAGACTAAAAATCGTTACACTAGAAAACCGTCCAAAAATTGTTTTGAAACGTAAATCTAAATAAAGCAATGGAATTGATACAAATTTTGAAGTAGAATTGTCGAAGGGTTTGGTAACACAAAGAGTTGGTCTTTTCCGTTTCAAAATAGTGAGACGTACTGTTTGACGGAATTCATACAGTATCCGAAATCTATACTAGTTTTTTATCGTTTGCTTTTCCAAAGTGGAATGCATAGACATTTATGTGTTGACGGTAAAATAAGACAAATTCGCATAAAGAAATATAGTGAATAGTAAAAACATGGTTAAGAATCGACTGTATTTAATGTACCAACAATTTCCTTTATTCTAAAAAGTGGTCAATAGGAGAATACACCAAAAATAAGTGGACATATTATTTTGTTGAAAGTTTCAGAGTAATTTTAAAAAGATACTGGACAAGTCAGTACTTGTCCGTGGAATGGTCACTCCCAGGAGTCCAAGCTGTAAAGTAAACACACTACAATAGACATACCGTTATATTCCGACATTCAATGTTAAGTGATTTCCAGCCAAAGTATTCAGCACTTAACAGAAGTGACACGTTTGTCAACAATGACCACCGGCGCGTGTATATAGTAACCCTAATTAGGATTAATGTTGACCCCTTAGCAACTTGACCAGTTCGTCAACAACAGTTCCAGTTTGTTTATAGTGACCAGACGTGATATAATGGATTCTCATAAATTGTGAAATTAAATAATTACAATTGATTTTTATTCTACTCAAATTTAAGTTTCAATTCACATATAAAGTTAGAAACCTTTAGTAAATACACACACAACAAATTAAAAATAAATCCTATTTTAATATGTATTATTGAATCCATTACTGTATGAAAATACATGTGAACCGAAACATCGCAATGATATGCCATGTTTCTGAATATTGATTTGCATTGTTATATTCGGCTTTGTTGGTTTCGCGGATTGTTTTTGTATTGTTAACGATCTGATAACGACAACAACATTTTTCAATATTTTTTAGCTATCATACAGACCAAAATGACTTTGTGAAACGAGCAACTGAAACCAACTGTATTACGAGAATGCAATTATCGTTAAACAGTCGAACCACATACACGTGTAATAAGCAACTATGGTTTGCACCAAACCATCCTAATTCTGAACAAAGATACAAATATCAAATATTATTCCAGCATTACCTGTCAAGAATTAAAACATAAGGAAACACCCTACATTATCTAATCCAGAGGTTCCGATCACTTACGATGTGTAGAGATCTTAAGTGATTGGAATCCCTAGAGTATCGAGGGTGCATGGAGATAGGGCGCGTGTCAATGGAAACTATAGGATAGTATAATTTACTTATAAATAGCGTGTTTTTACGGAGGAACCTTAATCCGGGCAATGAGACGTGACAATTAAAGTTTTTTTCTCAATGAATCCAGGTAATTTATAGTCTTTTTGTATCTCTTTTGATTGTTTATCATTTATTGCTGAAACCAAGCATTCTGAAATCGAAATCATGTAAAGGAAATTTTTGTTGCTAATCACGTTTTGGTAATTAAAAATAAGATAACAATCACCACTACTTGGTCCTGATTAAGCTTAAAATCTTTATGATTGATTATTGTAGCATTATTTTCAATATCTTTTGGGTTTATGAAGTCATAGACAACAAAACGGAAGGACATTCTTCATAGACGCGGATTTTGCACTTATTCTCTGTAACGTTAGTCATGTTGTCAACTGTCACTGGAAACTTTTCACCAGAGTGCTGACTGAGTAAACAATGACTTTGTAAACATACAGAGGTTAACTTCACAACTGGTCAAATACCATATTATTTACTCTATTACATGAAATACAGGTAATTACAACTACATTACATACACGACAAGTCGAAACGTAACCGGACGGGGCATCAAAAAGTTGATATAAGGGAGGTAACTCGTATATAATAAATTTTCCTAACCAAAGTCTTGACAGATTTTTTTTTAATCAAATATTTGAATAGGTCAGTTTTTCAATATTCCATAATGGAACCGGATGAGGGCTACATAATTTTCAATGAGAAAAGGAATAAAATAAAAGTTCAATTTCAATTGTACAGCTGAAAATCAGCACAGTTCTGATTTATTTTACTGGCAAAATTTTATGACAAACAATAAAGCATATTCGAAAAATTAAGATTTTTGTATTTAAGATTTATGGACTTAGACATATTTTGGTATCCAACCAAATTAACGTGATAGGAAGTTTTTACTACTAAATAACATATTTGGAAGCATTTGCTTTTTTATTTTCCGAAATATTAACTACCAAAATGGATGTTTTGCCAAAAATCTAAGTATAAAAACATTTCAAATTGGCACGATCAGTCAACTTGACAGGTTAATATTTAGTTTTTTTTTTGTCTAGCTTATGTATTATCGATCATGCTTTAATTTCAAAGAAAAAGTAATCCTTTAAGATATAAAACATCAACTGATATTGTTCAGGGTAAGATTTTATAAATGTTTGCGTCAAAAAAAACCCAAAAAACCCCAAAAAAACGGTAATGCTAGCTAAATTCAAAAGGTTTTGAGCCGTTTTCATCCTTCTTTATTTCTTGGATTGACTGAAATTATTGTATCATTTTAACTTAATTGTACTAATCTAAAGTTTGTCTTACTATAAACCCGATTTCATATTTCAATTATTGCAAAAATAGCAGATATTGTACGTTAAAAGTGGTCAAAAGTGTGTTTCTTTATATTTTCTTATTTTTCTGGTGTTGAAAAAACGACTTTCCGAACATATGATTTTTGGCGACTTTTTTCATGGTAAAATACTAAGATCCTCCAACCCCAAAAGCAGAAAACAAATACTGTTGCGATTATTTGGAGGTTAGGCCTCTATTTTTCATATTTTTACTGGACTATACGCGCTTTCCGCTATTTCAAGCATAGGTTTACGACGAGCGCAAAAAAAAAAAAAAAAAAAAAAACCCACTAAAAATACTGAAAGGTTGTTTACTTACATTAGACCTGTATACATCCCATTTCCAGAAAATAGGGTAATTAATTTCAATATGCTCTAAACACCACAAAAAACATCCGATCTGGATATTTTTTAGCTTACATTGAAGACAATTCCTTACTGGTCACTACGGTATGTGATATGATAGGTTTATGGGCGAATTTTATTTCATATCGAAAGTTGAATTACGAGGATTTGTGTAAAAAAAGTACACGCTACATCCCCAGGTCACGATTTTCTAATGAGCACAGACCGAATAAAATAGCAATCCATTAAACGAATGCACTTACTTATAACAATTGCACTTTGGTATCCCTTAGCGATCCCCACGCTCCATTTTATATCATGCAGAACAGATTATCACCGATCTCGTCCATTTTTTGTCAGTCGTCTCCGATTTGATACAAGCTCTCTGATTGACTCCGAGAAGCGAGTGTACCAATCGGAGAGCTTGTATCAAATCGGAGACGATTAACAAAAAATGGCCGAGATCGGTGGTAGTTTGATTTGTATAACAATAAATGAATCGTTGGGATCGCTAAGGGATACCAATGTGCAATTTTTATAAGTAACTGATTTTATATTGAGGATCTGTACTTCAGGGATGCATTCGTTTAATGGATTGCGATTTTATTCGGTCTGTGCTCATTAGGGAATCGTGACCTGGGGATATAGCGTGTACATTTCCGACTAACGACTTTTACACGAATTTTACCGGTTATGCCTATTTCCGCGGGTCAAAATCTTCGCAAATTCATTTTCAAAAGAATCAGAATTTTCTATTTGCCTTCAAGGGTATCTATCACTCAACCCATTCTGAATATTTTACGGATCAATATTTCGCGTGGATGACCCACTAAATCGCGAAATATCACGCCACGAAAATAACTGATGCTGCCATGATTAGATTTACAGCACATTGTTTGTTATCTAGTAGTAGTTACACATGTATCTAGATGGATGCACAGTGATATGATAATTAGGTAGAGTTTATGTATGGACCCACCAGAGTCTGCAATCTGATTAAAATATATTATATATTATTCTCACTGTGTCATAGATAATCTGAAAACATCTCATGTGGGGTCACGTCCTGATGACCTTTCTTATAGACCAATCAAATTGCTGCTTCCAAATTTCTTGACTGGGACGATTTACATTTTTGTGTATGTAGTCATTTCGCACATTGAATACGATATACCAATATGAATAGGTATGCTATGTCGAAATGTCATTTTCAATAAATGTAGCAAGGTGCAGAAAATATATTTGAGATGATGTACATGGAATATAGTTCACCAGAACGTGGCCACAAATAGGATGTTGTCAGAAGCATGCACATTAAGTGAACAGAGAACTCGAATGTAGTGTTATTTTTAATCACTAAAATACCAGAAAAAATCTTTATAAACATGCACGATTAAATGTTTAAAAAAAGATCAAACAAATTGTGTGACGTATCTATACAACCATCCTCGACACTCAAGGGGTTACTATCACTGTCGTGGATATAACGACTTATAACGACAGTGATAGTAACCCCTGGAGTATCGAGGATGATATACAAGTCTTTTCACTCTTTCTTTACAGTGATAATTATTCCACTAAATATCTTTCCACATGCTTCGAATATGGGACTTATGATGGCCTCTATAAATATTCTCCAAATCTTAGCACAGGGAATTATTTCTATGGCGTAACGCCTTATCAATGGTCGAACGTTCCATACAAAGCCGCACGTGAGGCACGCGAAGCTGACACCCCAACAGAAGGCACATGGGATCGCAAAAATGGCTGTGAGAATCCTGTAGCACCAGTATTTAGTCTTTGTGAACACTACTGCACTATTTAGCCAGACACAGTCGATACTGTGGGCCCCATCAGGCTCCGCGAAAAGATCATCGAACTCCACCTATGTAATAAAATAAATAAATGTTAATTATATAAACAAGATAAAGTTAATTTACATAGTCAGCAATGTCAGAAAATTATACTTTTATCTCACTTCTATTCACAATAACGCCCTGTCGACGTTAGGTCGACAACACGGCATCGCGAAAATGCTAAGACAACAGAGCGACAATACGACGTTGACAATACCGTCGCTTTGTCGCGATTTCGCGTTGTCGACCCAAAGTTGACAGAGTGAGATGGCGATATTGCGAGATGGCCCTGTACCGCCACCATGCATTTCTGCTTATCGCTCAATTTTACTTGACCATGAATTGAATTTATTAGAATATTTAATATTGTTGACGAAAACTATTCCAAACGTTCGGTTGCATCAGCCGTACTCTGCTTTCATTAAAATGCGGATCTCTACATCCCTAGACTATTTCATAGTAAAACTGAAGGCAACTCAGGGGAACAAATCTGAACCAACCACAGGTCTGCAAAAAATGTCTTTGAAGACTACAGAGAGAGCGACGACATACTTCGAAGCTATACAGTTAACCACAGTGTACCGTTATACGGCTCTTTTGATGTGCATCAAACAACTAAATTACCTGTTCTGTTACCTCCAGTTTTACTATAAGATAATCCAGGGGTATAGAAATCGTAAGTGATTGTAACCCCTGCTGAACACTATACTTTGATCACTCACCTTGACATCGTCATTCATGTGTGTCGGGTCCCTGTCAGACAGGTCCATATGAGGGACGACAGGTTCCTTGCTGTACTGGACACTGACTCGAGGTGTGTGGACATGGGTTTGAGTCTCCAATGTCGGAGTGACGGAGACACGCGCAGGTGGGAAGGGTTGCTGCTGCTCCTGTCGATGTTCGCCTTCGCTGATGGGTATGTCGTCATATGTGTTATCATACTGTAAAAAATAATACTCTTTTACCAGAGTTGCCAATTCATAAAGATGACAAGGGGGAGGGAGATTCCCAAACAGGAGTTAAAAAGTGGTAACAAATGTGCGATGCCATTTTCGCGAAGTAAAACACGTCTTGTTACACGCGTGAACGTACCAAGGGGTAATATCAAAAGTACAAATAGATGTGTTTGTGACATTCATTAATTCTCGTAATATCTGACTAGCGACAGGCAAAATATAGTTGGGTTATGTTATTTCATATGTTATGTCTTAAATCTATTCCCGCATTCCCACGCAAAGATATTGTCTTTGCGTGAGAATGCGGGAAATGTTTTCAAATGTCGTGAGAATTTGTCTCATGTTGCATGAGACACGTCTTCGTGGGAGATAGACGATGAAAATCGTGAGTCTGTCGCTTAAAGCGCGAGGGTTGGAAACAATGTTGATTTTTGCGGTAGATGTCTGTTGTTTTACCTATGATATAATAAAAAATTTTGAATTTAATAAGTTTTTTGTCTTTATATTTTGAAATTTATGATGAACCGACGCCATTATGAAAATCACGGTTATCGTAAACTACGTGTACGCCCATGCCATGCAATTCCCCGCTGTGCAATTATGAAATTGCAATGCATGTTCCTCGACTAGAGATCCACTGAATTACTTTGATAATCAAAGATATAAAAAAGAACAAAGCAAAAATGAGGCTTTGTCCTTGAAATTGAGTGACAATAATAGTAATTTTTATCAGTCTACGAACCACTGAAAAGTATAATCGCGAAAACAACAATAGGCCTACTAAACCATACCTTTGATGTCCTAACGGAAATCGGCCTTGGTGGCGAAACCGGCACTGGTGGCGCTGCTCTGTGTACTTCCGGTTTTGTTTCCTTACGGAAGGAGGATTTTGAAGCATTGGATCCCGCCGATGTCATGGACGGTGACCTTGATGACGGTTTTGTTGGTGACCCCTGCTCCTGACCTCGACCTCCATCTTCTTCGTCGCCAGGATTCCTGACCCCGTCATCACTTCTTTGTGAAATATTATCCGCCATATTTGAACTTTATGAAAAAAAATCTAGAAAAATATATTTAAGTTTTGGTCACTATATTACGAACCCATACGACACAGAGTTCTAAGCTTGTGTAACACTGTATGTATCCATTGGATATGAAAGGCGGCCGTGTGTTTTGTGTTGTTTTATCCGAGAGCGCTTAGACTACGACGTGTAGTATTGAGATGGACTTCCATCCTCCGTCAGAGATACACTGTACGCCTACATGATATCCTATGTATACACAGACGTGCCCCCTGATTAACATGTACCTTAACCATCTATGTACAATGGGACTGTACCTGCTTGAGAGATCTCGTGCGATAAACTTACTCCTTTACATACATTCTATGTAGATAGTGGCGATAATCGTCCACTCAGCGTCCAGCGTCTGGCCTCGCACGCCCTACATAATTATTCAGTGACGGATATTTCAGTTTCGACCTCAGTTGCATGTCACGATATTTTAGAGGGTAGAGCCTTCTCTGGACATACGACCGTCTATTTACTGTTTGACAAGAGGGCTTCAAAATCAATATTGGGAGAGGGAAGTTAGAGATGTATGTTGCAATATTTAAGGTTTATCTTAACGTCTTATTGACAGGCAGGAACTACTGTTCTATGTTTAGGACTAGGGAAAGCCGAAGTATCCACAGAGAAACCACCGACTTTCAGCCAGTCCCAGACAACTGCCCCACGTCCAAGAGATGGAAACATTTTTTATTATGTCGAGCCACTGCAGCCCACAATATTGAAGGAGAGAGATGGAAATATAAATTTAAGCAACATTTCGATTGCAATAATGTTAAATAACAGGCAATCTATCACTTTAGTACGCTACTGCGCTTCTGATGAGTCTGCACAGACTAAGAGCAGGAATTGGCATATGTAATTAATTAAATTGCAATTACGTTAAGATTTGCTCAATTAAATTGTAATTGCAACTCAAAGGACCTTTGACTGAGTAATTTAATTACTTTACCAACGCAATTAATTTAATTACGTATAGCATTTGAAGTGGACAAATTTAATGAAATGCACGGACGACGTGGGTGTAACTCGATCTGACTTGGTGTTTGAGTACATTTTACAAAGGTTTTTATAATTTATCTTCTTCGGCAAAAAAAAAAAACCCACAAAAAAAAAAAAAAACGACAAAAAAAACCCCAACAATTACTTGATCTTCATGTATTCGATGAGAATGAAATTAAAAACATAGCGAATCGCACAATCCAGTTTTATTTATATACAGAAAATAAATAAGGTCTGTATACCCTAGCCATGTACATAACTTAGATATATTCCTGATGTTATTCACTTGCTATGATTAGTTTATCTAATGAATGTTTAAACGTGTCTGATATAATGCTATCAGTCAATAAGGGCTAGGCGATATTATCAGTGATACCAGAAGTAGAGCTGTGAAAGTTTGGGATAACGTTAGGCCAATGTAACACAATACAGCATAGTTTTAAGATAATGATGACGACGGATGGAATTGGAAACTAGGACCGCATACATGTTGACACGTTATCTAAGACTCATATTTTGTTTACCATATTGGTATATATACACGATAGGTTTTATTTAAAACCATCAATAGAATATCCGGAATTTGTTGTTTTGTACTTAGTTGTAAACTTCCGGTTTCCGGGAGAATAAATGGAAAGTTGAAGAGTGAAATTGTTTCAATTCGTCATTAATTTATATTCTCTCACATCGCCAAGCCAGAACAATGCAATTTTATGCCCATAGGCACCTGCTGTGTAAGTACAATTGATAGATCTTCCCAAAGACGTGTCTCTTTTCCATCGACATACTTTATGTTTGGCCTTAAGGTTCATGTAAAGGCTTTCAACAGTGATATTTTGCAAGCCTAAAACTCATTACTGTGCTGCAATTGAACAGAACTAATTTCATTAATTGTTGGTATATACCCTAGCTAACTGTCAGTCTTACTCTTGATATGTAATTTGTGAAGCTGCTTGTAAAATTCAGTGAAATATGAGAAAAAGTATATTTCTGGAGAAGACATAGAACTCGTGTGAATTGTATTGATGGAACCAAATAATCATGCCATCGTGTTCAGTTGAGAATATGCCAGGTACTCCAACAGTTTGTTTGGCAAAATCGGACCAGCAAATAGCGCATGACATACGGAGTATACAGTGTTAAACCATACGTATTGTAAATGTGTGTTTTTACTTTTATATATCGTATCTATTTTTGCAATAATACGTATTCGGTATTGTGTGAAATGTAAAGTTTGTCTTTGAAAGTTAGTCGCGTGATTAGATGTTGAATGAATAAGGTATGTTGTGAGAGTTGAATATTCTAATTGTGTTTTTATTATATTTACAGAATATCTTTTAAAAATGAAATAAACATGAAAGAATCTGAACCCAGCGGGTTTGTCATTTTCTAAACATATCGCACCCGCTACACATAATTTAATATTAAGAATTATGTTGTAATGCCTAAATCCAAGACATGATAACACAAAATGTTTATGTAAACAAGAATCTATGTTCCAGAATACCGAATAGAATCATATTAATAAAAAATTGTCCAAGAAACACTGATATTTACATTTTGCATTCACAGTTTTCATCAATAGTGAAATCAATTCAATGATGATTTTCAATGAAAACATTGGATTTTATCGTTAATGTTTTTCAAATATGCACTTTAACATAGCGTCCTACATGGTCCGGCGTCTCTAACCTATATTTTACTGATAATCATCTCTCTCCTATCATTATGTTCTTTACTACCACAATCTTTCAATACACAATCCGTAAAGTTAAGAAAGATATGACAGCGATAGACAGTTTCATCTTCATGTAATCTCTCATTATAATCCACACTGTCAGATAAAGTTATCAGATAGAGATATAAACACATTCAGCCAAGCAACACGTATCATACGTAGACGTCTGTGTACCATCTTCGTGTTCTGGCGGATTAATATGGATAAATGTGCCGTTGAGTCAGGACTACTTTTTCTCTGGTACTGGCATCGGTGGAGCTCCATGATGCGCTACGGCTATGTTGCTAAAAAATAATCCACAGGATTCACACACGGGTGCCAGAAAACAGTTTATAACCGTCCCAAAACATTTCTGACACTGATTACACTGGATGATGAACATGCGCATGCCTGGTGTGCAGCACCACACGTGCGTATACGTCAACATCGCGAACTCCATACCCCAGTAGAAAGCCACAAATATACCGGTAAAGATGGCGCATAAATTGTAACAGCAGGTTTTTGTACACCTATAGCAGACGAACGTCACCTTCCAGATGCACTCGACACTGTGTGTACCATATGGCTCGGCAAACACATCCTCAAACTCAACCTGAAACAAAAAAAGAGCAATTTTCATACTAATGTTTTGTAACTAACTTCTCGTGAATTCGAAACTCATGTAACTCGAATACACTGTTTAATTCGAAGTCTTTTGTTTTCCCGACTACAAGTCTGGTATCAGAAATATCGAATGTTACTATGGTTCAATTGACCTCTTGGCATTTATTTAGAAACGTGTGATTGTTTCATTATGTAACTAACCTCTTACTGTACTAAGTGGAACCACATACTGGATTGCCTAGTTGTTTACCAATCATTATGTATAACAATATTCTTGCTTGCATAATATAATGATGAATTACGTGTATCGAATTTCTTTGCTTATATTTTTTGTGACACGAATTCTTGCTGTCCTCATTGCGGGATCGTTAAAGGCGACTAAATTTAAGATATTATCTTTTCTATCAATTCTAACCTACTTTTTCTTGATACCATCTCCATTGACACCGCCTCTATTTTGACCTTCATCTGAGCGCTCGCCCCTTAGAGTAATGCTCTGTGTTTTCTCCCCTGAGCAAACAATAGTCTATAAAAGTGGTAGTTTAAGAAAGTGGTACGGCTGGTTTGTCTCTTCAGTCTACCAAAATACGTACACGTTTCACAAACTGAGGATGTATATCCCAAGCAAAACGGGAAATAAATTTAAATTCCCACCATCTTTAAAATATTTTTCAAACTGATTTCATGACGACAACCCAAAAGCTTTATGAGTAAGTTGATAGTGTCATGTAGTGTCCCACTGGCGAATAAACCGTAATCAAACGAGAAAAAACAAACAAACAAACAAGTAAACAACACCAACAAAAGCTTAGACATTAAGCATACTGCGTTGATTTTTGTGTTTGATCTGTAAAACTCTCAAAGAATATCAACTTTTGCCATCAATGTTTGTTTCGGGATATAAAAAGGTATAATTATTTTTCCCGGTAGAAATGTCGAATTTCCCTATAACTTAGTATTGTTGCCAACTCAGATTTGACCAACATTTGTGGAGGTAGTGCCATTGATAAAGTGAGTTGAAAATATAAGATTTGTTAATATATATAGTTTACTTTTAACCTAATTTACATGCTTTGTGGAGTGTAAGACTCATTGGGTCACGAGGTTTAGGTTTGGATTTTTATATGTTATACATTTGAGGTTTGTGACTTTAAAGCATAAATATTCTGAAAACATGCATTGAGACACTTTTTAACTAATTGCATCTGAAGCAGAGATAAGTTGAAATAAATTAAATCAATATTTATGCAAAATTTAGATATGCATTATTGATTTTTTTCAGTAGTACATACAGTGAAATTAACAGTGGTCTGATTTGCGCATAATTAATAGGTTATTACGGCTTCATTATACCTATTATACATATCCCCTGTCTATACTGTGCACGATAGAAAAGACCGACGTTCGTGAAAATGGAAAGCTGTTTGAAATCGCGAAATAGAATATCTATCATTGGTATTAAACAATTGTGATATTGGAAGTCAATCCTTTGCTTATCTCTTGACACTATCCAATCTTCACATCAATATTTCAAATCAATTCTGTTAGAAGGTATACTGATTTCAATATTGTCTCTATTAATTAATCTCTTCAGAAATCAAAATGCTGTCAGTATCTAAAGCTTTGAAGTAATACAACTTTTGGCATTATGGTATGGTAATTACTTACAATCTGTATAATTGAATAAATATATATTTACATATTTACGTTGCTTACTTTAAATGCACTTGATGATAGGCTTTCTTTAGCCTTTTTGACTGAAGTTGTTATGTTATGAACTCAATACCTGTAATTTAATAATAAACTGTTCCAGCGATCAAATGTGAATAGTTCATTTGAATATTCAGGGTTGAATGAGTTATTTGACGTAGTTATTATTAATTGCAAAGTCAACCGTAGGACAATATATTAAGTGTATGCAAATTTTCAATTTTATATGCTTATTATAAAAAAAGTTTCTAAATATGTTCATAAAGTGTAAAAATCGTCAAAGAATATTCAGGATATCGGTTTCGGCCATATTTTTGTAAAGAAATGGCTGTACAAACCTGAAGATGGGTGTTGATTTCATTTGCGTCTCTTATCTCTAAGTCCACATTGGCCTTTCCCGTATCATCGTCATCCATTTTACTGTATTAAGTTTTTTTAGCGTTTTTCGTTAAGTTTCGTTGTTCCTACCAGGTGAAATCCTGACTATCAATATTCTACCAGTGTCGTGACCCAGATGTAATTACTACCTATTGTTTTTAATACCTTTATGGTCCCCTTTGTTTAGCCTGTAGCTAGGTTTGTGTCTATTTAACTGTACAGGTATGCTTTGGCAAGCATTGATAACAAATACCTTTATAAAAATACAATAGTATACCTGTATAAATTACAGCCGAGTTACCACTGTAGAGCCTAGCAGTCACGTCTTTTAACAGTATGGCGTTTTAATAGTGTTATTTTTAGCATTTATCATGTCACTTTGTTTTTGTTATATATCATAGCAGTGATTAAGTGATTAATCATTGATTAAACTGATTTGGATATCATGTTTTGTATAATACATGTGTTTAATACGAAAAAATGTCGATTCAGAGAATTTTATTTCCTTGTAAATAGATCAATGATAACGGATAATGACGAAGTAAAACAGAAATAAATGTTTGGGAGGTTCTTTAAATGTTTAGAGTAGAACCAGATGTTCTACAAGAGAAAGCGTGAAATATGATTTAGTGTGACGTCACCTGCAATAAATCTGGTCAAATCTGGGTACTTTAGTCCTAATCTAAAATTAGAATAAGTCGATGACAATAGAACAATAGGCACAAGTCTGACTTCATATTGAAAAAAGAAAAAGAGAAAATCTGTCCTTCGATATTACTTGTTATAATATTTCGTTGACGTTGCATAATATCTTTTTTCAGATGTAAAATTTGTTTAATCAGACTGTACTAAACAATTATAAAGGTTTTCGACCACGTGTCTATTACATTATAATCATTCAATTAAAAAAAATATAAAAAATAGCAGTGATTACTCTAACCGTTGATATAAATATATTCTTGCTGAATATTATATTGCCAATCTAGAAATTAAAAAAAAGAAACAAACCAAAAAACAATAGCGTTGTTTATTTATATATTTTTTTATGATCATTTTTGTACATATTTGATGATTGGTTGTTGATAATTAGGATGTCATTGTCTGTTTATTTCGCGGTATAATTCTTTACATCATTCTATACTTATTCTCGTGTTATCTCCCTTCCAACGTACAATAGCGCTATATTAGTAACAACGACTATTACTGTATTTTCATTTTCAAATTTTCGGTTTTAGTATATCGCATTGGTAGACTTTCTTTTCAAAATGTGTAATTGACTTTTAGTGATCTTTCATGACAGACATTTTTTTGTCAATGACAACTGATTTTCAAATGCTTCTCTTTCATTCAAAATATTTAACACAAGTTATTTATCAGACCCACTCAGATTAGCAAAGGGTGGAACAGTTCATTATAAATTTTCAGGGGTGAATGAGTTAATTTACATAATTATGATAATTCATTGGCTACTGATAATTTGATCGCTAACGTAAATTGGGTGGTAAAATATTTCTACATTAAACAACAAGGCAATAGGAGTTAGTGAACTTTTTGCTTCCTAATATATTGAACAAGTTTGGTTATATGAGCATTAAAAAAACAATCCATTGTATACTACAAACTCCCTAACCTATATAAAGACAATAGTTCATAACAGGTCACCCTAGGCCTACCATTGCTGGGGATCTAAATCATTTTTTACGCTTCCATAGTGTAGTTCAGGAAACATGTTTTATTTTCTAGATGGTTGTTGATGATTTTGAAAAAAAAAATCAATTTTTGTTACTGTACTGTATACCAACAACGAGACATTTTCCTTCTCCCTTTATAATTAGATGCTAAATGTTCTAAATATATTTTTTGTGGAAAATATTTTTCAGAGTATGCTATAATAATCTGTATAGCGTGTTGCTATGCGAACATTTCTCTCCGCAAATAATTATCGAGGAGGGGATCGCGAAATTAAATCCAAACGAAATTCAACAACTGTGCAGTGCCAGAAAGGGGTTGTTATGATAATCTGGACCCCACTTACCTGGAGATGAGCGTTGATATCATTTGCATCCCTTTGAACTAGGTCAACATTGACACCGGCAAAGTCATCATTCATGTTTAATTATTGACGTGAATATTTCCTCTAGAGTTATGTTAAAACACACAAAAGATCACTTGATTTTAGCATTTGTCGCACGTAGGATTAACAAAGAAAAATGGCTGTGTCCATTTGAACGATGTAAATTTTCACCTTATTGAAAAATAAATCCTCGATAATACACAAAATGGCCGGAGCTATGGATACCTCTCAGACAAACTGAGACCTGTTTTTGCATACTAGGATATATAGCTTATCTTAATTGAACTACATACGGATACACTTAGACCTACCTGCAAAAAAACAATGCAGACATTTTATTCCATTGTTTAACTGTCAGTCCCCATCCTGGGTTTAAAGATCGACCCGGCATTAGTGCTTACCTATTGGCGTATGTGATTCGGTAGATTAACGATAGGATCTTGACTTTTGTTTTACCGAGTTGAAGGACACTCCTGATATTGTAAGACACCGCTGAACTTTAATGAGGTGTAAGGTAAAACAAACACTACCAGATTTTAAATACCACTGAGGATCTGAATTCAAATTTCAGTATATTGCTTGAAATGGGTATATCTTTGGTATTAATTGTTGTACAAAAATACTTATTTCTATATTGTCCTTGTGTAAGACATTTGACGATTTTCTTAGGTATGTTTTTGTTGCTTTTAGATGATTTGGAATCTCGATAGTAAGTATTTCAATGTGTTGTTAATAATAATATATATGTAGAAATATATGCCTATTTGTTGAATATTAAAATCACAGGAGCTTGACGTTCTGTGAATAATATACATGTATATAGCATAAATATATATAAATGCCCCTATAAAAATATATAAATATCCTCATATACTAAGGTATTTATATATATTTATGCTATATATTAATGACAGAACGTCAAGCTTCTGTGATAATACCATCATATGAAAGTCTTTGCTGTGATTACAGTGACCAGTAACAAGGAGCTACAGAAAGGGGAGTAACTCGAACAAGTCTATAGATTGCCATTGCTTGGTATACTACGAAATTTAACTTATTATATTGTAACAGTAAACTATACGGTTTTATTGTGAAAAAATATGTGGTATTCACTCAGTATTGACTGTCAGAACACAGCTTTTACAGTGAAATTATAGTTTTGGCGGGAATACCTGTTTTGAAATATCAAACCAAAATGTAACATTACGTGCATCTTTCTAATGTATTTTAATGTTTGCTTGTTGGAGCATCTATGTATTGGATTTGTTTATTTCATGTTATTGTTTTTGAAATTTGCGGCGCATGTGTATAACTAAATTAATAAACGATAAATAATAAAAGGGGAATACATAGGTATCACCGCAGATCGGAAGTCATGTACTAGTATCAGTAGGCCTAGTCTAGATCTAAGACAGAGACATAAAGACGTAATAAACAAAATGTTATTTGTTTCGTGATGAACAAGAGTTATAACTACTCATCTCACGTGGTGGAAACTTTTATATTTTTTTTCCACTGGTGCTTCTCAAAATTTTCATCCTACTCGATAGAATATAAGTATTATTCATCATAAACAAGGAATATACAAATATCAATTTCATTCCCATTAGGCGTTGAATGGCGTATTACCGTAACACCCTGTTACTAAGTAAACTTAAACCTGTTTACCATATGGATGTAGTCGACTGTAGTGAAATGTTTGGTCGAGAGCGACAAATTACAAGTAGATATTGCTGTTTGCATAATTCATCAATTCCTATAATTAAACAAGCTTTCTGCTTTAAAGTGAATAGTCGGGCAAAGAAAACAAGTCTAAATGCGTTCATTGGCCTTCCAAAAGTTCTCACATATTAATACGACGGTCAAGTTCTGCTTACATTTCCCAGTTCTGACCATTGAAATAAATAAAAGTTGAAGCATTGAAAGCGAGGCTGCGTGGAAATGTAATGCTAGGTTTACACTATGTTCCCGGCGGCCACGGCAGCCCCGTTTCAGACCACCGTTGACAAAACGTGGTGACCGCGAGACAACGTGAGACAACGCAGAAGGACGTGATAGACAAACGTGAGCGGTCGTGATTACCGTGGATGCCGTGTCAGATTTTTAAACTGTCAAAAAATTTGCCACGGCAGTCACGGTACAGATAGTGAACGCCACAGGACGTAATAAAACGGCATTGACGTAACAAAACGTAACATCGCGTACGAGGCCGTGACAAAACTTCCAGACGGTTCGTGGTGGAACGGGCAGCAAGCACGTTCCCGGGAATCCCACGGTGATTTCAAGTTTTGTGACGTTCTGTTGCGTTTTTTCCACGTTTTGCCAAGGTTTATGCAGATTGACTGCACGTTTTGTGCCGGTTTGTCAAGGTTTGTCAAGGTTTTAACGGCAAGCCAAGGTGGATGATAGCCGTTTTGATGCGTTCTGTCAAAGCACATCACAGCTTGTAGCGGTGGAAAGCCCGACGTAATACGGCATGTTACGTCCTATTACGTTGCTAGCATTGTATGATAGAGTATCATTGCCTTGCCTGGTGCATTTTGCTACTTTTTGGAATTATTTGTTTTAATAGATAGAAATAGTCATTTTCAAACACATTTAAACCATCAAATTATACGAAACCTATTATTGTAAAAGACAGATTAAGTGATAACAATTACAGAAAAAAAATGCGTAGAAACACTTGGCTATAATAATTATATATTTCTTTTAACACATTTTGTAACTAAACTTGTTTGAAATGACATTTTCGGCAATAAATATTGTTTCATTTGCTCCAAAAAAGCCCGTAATCAAGCTTTCATCCTTAGTAAGCCTTGGCGGACCGTGAAAAACGTTTCGGAGCTTGATCAAAACGTGTAAAACGTAGCAGACCTCATCAGATCGTAACAGGACTAGAGAGAACGTAGTGTTATCCTTGATAGACCGTGCTAAAGCCGTAGTGTACCTTTAACTTCCGGGAACAGCACTTTCCCCTGTATCCACGGTCCACCACGTAATCCGTAAAAGACCGTGGCAAAACTTCACAAGACCTAGCTCAACTTGAATACGGAAACAAAAATAGCCAAAATTCAACGGCGCACCACGTTTCGGGAAAACGGGGCTACCGTGGTCGCCGGGAACATAGTGTAAACCTAACCACCGATATAGTCAGCCGGGAGGACGTTTTAGGATTCCTATACTTAAAATTAATTTCTTCGTACGCAGACAGATTTTGACGAGAGATATTCTATTTCTATTTCATAAGAAATTATACTGGATACATTCACACCATTTTTACCGACTTTAGCCATCCTTGCCCGACTGTTCACTTTAGTCGTATGGCGTAATGAAATACATATTGTTTATTTGATATTATTATATATCTCAATAAATGCTTAAAGCCTTTCAATGTTTTTGAAATTTCGGTTCTCTTTTTAGGTCACCTGAGACGAAGTCTCAAGTGACCTATTCTAATAGCCTTTTGTCCGGCGTCGTGCGTCTTCCGTTGTGCGTCGTCCGTCGTATGTCCGTAAGCAATTTACATTTTCGACTTCTTCTCCAAAACTGCTGAAGCAATTTCAATGAAATTTTGCACAAACCTTCTAGGGCATAAGGCCAATCAAAAATGTGAATAATATGGTCCCCACCCCCGAGGGGGCTGGGGGAGGAGCCAAAAGGGGTAAAATTGACTAAAATTTCAAAAATCTTCTCCACTCACAGATGTGGTAGAACCAAATACTTTTCATAGATAGAAAGATCTTAAGGCCCTTTACAGAAATTGTGAATTATATGATTCTGGGTCTCTCGTTTCCCCCTGGGGAGGGGTTAAGTTTACTATAGTTTATATAGGGAAAACATATTTTTGAGCATTATTTGGCCATTCGTTAAAAGAAATTAGTCAAATTTTGTCAGAATTACCAGTATAAGATGACCATTTAATCTTTTTAACAAATCTTCCATGACTGACCCCCAGGGGCCTTAGGGACGGGGTCAAAAAGGGTCAAATAGGCTAAAATCTTCTTCTGAAATTATGGAAATGGTAGAATCGAATACTCTTTATAGATGGAAAGGTCTTAGGTCCTTTACAAAAATTGTGAATTAAATGACCCTGGGGTCTCACATTTCCCCTGGGGAGGGGGTCAAGTTTACCATAGTTTATACAGGGAAAACACATTTATTAGATATTTTTGCTCAATTTTCATAGGAAATTAGTCAAACTTAGTTATAATTATTAGCCTGAGATAACATTTTAATATCATATCCATATTGGTCCTGACCGACCCCTGGGGAAAGAGGGGTGGGGATGAAAGAGATCAAATAGGCTAAAACTTCAAAAACCTTTTTCTAAAATTCTGGCAATGGTAGAATCAAATACTTTACAAAGATGGAAAGGTCTTTGTGAATTATATGGCTCTGGGGTCTCACGTTTCCCCCTGGGGAGGGGGTCAAGTTTACTATAGTTAATATTGGGAAATTACATTTATGAGCATTTTTTGCTCAATTTTCATAGGAAATGTGTCAAACTTGTTTAGAATTATAAGCCTGAATAGCATTTTAATATCATATCCATATTGGTCCTGGCCGACCCCCTTGGGGCAGAGGGAAGGGGCCAAAAGGGGCAAAAAGGCTAAAACTTCAAAAATCTTCTTAAATTTTGGAAATAATAGAATCAAATACTCTTTATAGATGGAAAGGTCTTAAGGGTTTTTTTAATAAAAATTGTAAATTATATGACCCCGGGGTCTCACTTTTCCCCTTGGGGAAGGGGTCAAGTTTACTTTAGTTTATATATGAAAAACACATTTATGAACATTTTTTGCTCAATTTTCATAGGAAATGAGTCAAACTTGATAAGAATTTTAAGCCTGAGATAAAGTTTTATAACATCCATGTCAGTCCTCGCTGACCCCCTGGGACCACAGGGGCGGGGCCAAACAGGGTCAAAATGACTTAAAATTTCAAAAAATCTTCTGAGTTCATAGGTTTGATGGAAGCAAATACTCTTGATTAAAAAGTGAAATTTATAAAATCACTGACCGACGTCAAGGGCCAGTATATTAGTGTTTATATGTCATTCTAAACAAACTCAGGTGACCGCTAAGGCCCATGGACCTCTTGTTTATTAAGAGTTTAAAACTCTGTTTTATGTAAACTCCATACTGCAGCCATGTCAAAGGTCATGTTCAAAAGTAGAATATTTTAATGTCAATAAGCTATTTATATCTCTAGCTGAAACCAGTTATTCAATGGATTATTAATATTATTCTCTGAATTAGTGAAAACAGAGTATTAACAATTAAAAAAAAATATAATGAATAAAAATTAAAAGAAAAAATATTATACAAGCTATAGAGTCCATACGTTTGATGTCCCCGTTTAAAGACAGAAAAGGTTGGGGCGTTACTAATACATATATATGACAATATTACCCTCGGTAAGTAAAACAAACAATACAGCGAAACAAGAGAAACCTCACCTGCACGTGGGTATTGATATCATTGGCGTCCCTGTTGATTAAATCTACATTAACAGTGCCTCCGACTTTGTCATCATCCATGTTTTTGAACTAATACTTACAAACACATATGTAAATATTCTAAATCTGCATTTCGTCTATATAGACGACGGATTAGGTTTTAATATATCTTAATCTGAACTTATAAAGAGGAGGGGACACTGACGTCTCCAAGCAATAATATAACGATTGATATAAAGTACATAGATGAAAAAGATTGTTTAACATATTAATGCATGGTATTGAGCTGAAGACAATGGGTGCATGTCTAGGGTAGGTATCTGGGACGGTCGGTTCGCACGCTTTTTTCCCTCGTGTGTCGTAAGCATGTTGTCTCAATGATTGTTGTGTATTCAAAACCACTCGTGTGTGACATGCTAATTGAATAGTGTTAACACTTTGAGTTTATTTTATCTGTGGTCTAATGTAGCATGGCTGACGTAAAGGCACAGTAATGATTGTTATGTAGATAAACCGTGTTATTTTACAGAGGAACAATTTATGATTAGTTAAATACAAGAGGAATGACTATCATTCAACAATGGATTAAATATTGATTAATAAACCATAAAAAAGATGGACACACAATTATAATATTTTACCATTTTCCATCTCAGTTTGAAAAATACACAATATCATAATTGGGGAATGTTTTTTCGTAACAAAACTATTTTTTGTAAAAATATAACATGGATTGCGCAACAGACGAGGCCTATATACGCCCTCTTCATATGATAGTATATACAGTGTATTTTTTATTTTCTAACAATTATATATCATGTAAAAGCATAATTTCCTATAGTTTATCTTCAAATTAGCATTTGACACTTATTTTTATATTGCATGTTAATATCATATTATGAATTCTATTTAAATTTGCTTTTTGACTAGTAAATCTGATATATCCTTTATATTGCTTGTTTTTTTCTTCAAGAGAGATGACCTGATTTCGATTATTGAGATGTATTAAGGTGAAAACTTACCGTTTTTGTCATATTTAAAAATATATCATAATATTTATAAAATATTTGAGGTCTATGTTTAAAGTTTGTGCAAAGTGCGCGGAATCAAAGTTAAAATATTTGACAGACCAGCTGAATGACAGCCATAATTTTTTATCAACGTAATTATCTTGGACGTAACCATTGCTTTCTGAAATTCTGAAATGACTTATTCCAGGGGTGTAAAGATCGTAGTGATCGGAACCCGTAGAAATCGAGGAGGATAGGAATAGCTCAATGGTTCATAAATTCGTTGGTTCACCAATAAACTACTTAAGCCCTACTACGATACGTCATCATTGTGCATTCTACCTGAAAGACAGGTAATCACAATATGTGGATAACATATCAGTGCTCGACTTGTTGATATTCGTGATAACATGTCCATTGGCGAAAATATTCTAGAGATCAAAGTAAAACAGGTGACCATTTAACACTTAAAATTGAAAAAAAAATCAATTGGAAAAAAACACCTTTTTCATATCTGAATTCATTTATTGACCAATAGTCAACGTCGTTTTGAAAAATAATAAATAAAAAAGTAGGGTATGTAGTTATAGATATAAAATTATAGAAATATTTCGATATGTTGAAATGTAATTATATAGCATATTATATAATAGCAGCTACTGAATAGTTCAAATAGTTCTCTTGATTTATCGGAAAGATACAATATTCTCGGTGTATTGTTTATAGAGTGTAATGCAAAAAATGCCAAGCTTGTAATTGAAAATACAATTTGATAACGTAAAGTCATTAAATCTCGCGATTAACTATTTGGATTTTTTTTGCGGGGGTTTATTTTTGCAACTCATATTGATAGCATTTGGAATCGCCATTCACATTCAAAGATAGTATGCGAGATATTAATTTTCGCAAAATTTGATAAATCCGCGAATTTATTTAGCGAAATAAAACCCCTGCGAATATTAGCAACTATATAGCAAAACCATATGATATAATATAATATATTCTAACACTCGTCATTCCAATGATGAACTAATACTAAATAATTACTTACACGATATGAATATACTGCTAAGCATGCGATGTTGGTAAACTACAACTTCATTTAAGTTAAAAATTAATTGTACACATTGTGCCATATAAGTTTCATATCTTATGAAGCTTATCAATGATCACTTGTAATCATTAATATTGTGTAAATTCGATATCACTGCCTTTCAGATATGTCCGTATTATGCTTGTGTTTCATTTAGTGTTATCCTTTGCTGCCAGAATGTTGAATAGAGATATTAGAAAACAGCAGACCACAAGTCTCGCATAATGGCGCAAGTACACATCCGACAAGATTCCCTACACATTTCTGCATGGCGCTACAGTTGATGACGAATAGCTTGATGGCAGGAGTTAGGCACCACACGTGCTCAAATGCAATGCAGGCGAACTGGAATCCCCAGAAAAGAGCCAGACAGAGACCACATTGGATGGCCATGAAGTTGTAACAACAATTCCTGCTACAGGCGAAACATGCTTGGGATGTTTCCCACACACAGTCGACACTTCGGGTACCATCACTCTCCGCGAATACGTCCTCAAAGTTAGCCTTCAAGAAAGACAATAACAAAACAATCAGGTTATATCCAGATCGTTTGTTTGTTACATTTAATTAGCGTCCTATTAACAGCCAGGTTTATGTAAGGACGGCCTCCCATGTATGTGGTGTGTAACGTGTATATAGTCTGAGGTGTGTATTTTGAGAGACTGCAGTATTTTCGTGTTGTGTCTTTTTGTACAGTTAAACTCTTGCCTTTTTATATTGCTATATCACTGAAGTATGCTGACGAATCGAAGACACCAAACAACACACTCGTGCGCTTATACGGTATATGCATAGAGCAAGCGTATTGATGATATGATCATATTGTAAGTATAGTGTAGATCAGGCCAAGGGTCATGAAACAGTCTCTGACTGAAGTGTTTGCTTAGCCAATCAAAAAAGACGTAACCTTTTTTAATGTCGTCTGCTGTGGTTGGCTTAGGTCAATTTACTCTTTTTAGATTGTTTCCTAATCCCGGGACCTGGTTTCAGTCACATTGGATAACAAAAGCGTGATATTACCGATATTCAACAATAGGGTCGCAGAATTTGAAATTCTATTTCAATTGCTTCTACATTAGATGTTAAAGCATGTTGATGGTTGGCAAAAGGTATGTAAGTCTGGTAATTACTTTAAGACAAATGACGCTAAAGAGATATTTACCGCAAAATGATATTCAGCCGTTAATGATTAAAACATTATATTACATTTTGGTTCATGTCTCTCTCCTATAATTACCAATAGATTGACAATTCTCCTGTGTATCAAATGAGGTTTATGATTCTGTTAAATCGATAAATCATACGGAAAACTTGATATTCGAAAACTTGGTAAAGCGATACTTCTTATAATTAGTAGATTTTACTAGGTAAAGGTTGATGAAAGCATTAAAGTCAATGTTCATTGTGGTTAACATATAGACCGATAGTGAGCATAGTCCAAAACCTTTCTCTAGACCATTCTGATCTACTAGAGTTGCTTTCGTTTGTTTTACTCAGACAGTACTGACGGGGACAAAGAAGGGAGGTAACTATAGTAATTGCATATCAGAAAGTGGAAAGTCAAATACGACAATACCGTGGGCCCATTTGAGATTCTTGTTTTTAAACATTGTCATTTAATTACGATTAGCTTTATAGCCTTTGAACACCTGAGCCCTTGTGACTTATTATGTACTCAGCCGAATTAATAATAATTTATTATGAACATTGTAAGCTATTTCTTGAAAACAGGAAGTTAGCGTATACCAACAAACTATTGGCCAATATGTACATTTCCTTCGAAATTGAACATACAGGGATAGTAATCCGGTTGATGAGCATCATTATTTAGTAATATCAATTAACACTCACCTGTAATTAACAGTTATCTATAATTATTTCTCACCTGTATATGTTCGTTGATACCGTTCGGATCCCTGTCTTGTTTCGGAGAAGCCATGGTTTTAATGTGACGTATTCCCTCCTCCTGTATTTACTTAGTGGGCATATTTGTAATATACACAAATATCGGTACATGATATATACGAACAAGGGTTGTAAATTTCTTATCTTATTTACCAACTCGTAAAACATGCCATAAAGAATTAAGGTCTTAATGCATTGCGATAGACAAAAAATATAGTCTTAACTTAACAAGATTTATATATTTAAAAGCCTGTTTATGTATTAGAACAGGCCATTCTGTTCTATCAGAGTTGCTTCCCTTCTTTTTACGCCGTCAGTACTGACGCAGTGAAACGAATGAAAGTAACTCTGATATATTAGAATGATGCAAAATGACTACAGAAATGACCCCTGAAATGTGAATCAAAGAATTTTTTTAAGTTTGTATTTACATCTTTAAAAACATCATATGTAGCTATTGTAGCTTAAAACCCTGACGATGATGGATCTATAATGGCACTACTACCACTTCAGCCGATAGCGTATGGTTTTGAAGTTTTCATAAATGGTTGCATCGAGGCTTGTAGGTACTGTGTGAGCCGAGTGTTTGCCTAACTTTACTATGTAACTGTGTTGCTGCATCCAGGTAGCATCGACGGAACCACAAGGTAGCAGCTGGTAGCCAGACCGTGGATTACAGACCATGACAACTCCAGTGATCGTATCCTTGTAGAGACTTTGAGGGTGTACCATAAGTATTATATGTACATGTAATTAGCTTTTATAGGTATTCTGTATAATATTGTAACATATTTGTAATTTGTGCGATAAGTGCATCTTGTTTTACTTAAGGAAACCCCAAAAATATTCATGTATATAGTGTATATAGTGTATAACAGTCTTGGTATCGTTCGTTACCACACTTGCATTGCCGAGCTCGTCCATATTTACTATTTTCAGTTGGCCAACTGGTGTTAAATTTGTAGTTTCATACACAAAAAGAATAACATTTTGTAAATACCACATAAGTTGAGGCTTTTGGTGATAACAACCACGCCGTATTATATGCTACTTAAAACAATGTGCTAAAATAAAGTAACCACAGTAACCAAATACGTTGTAATATTACGGCGACATAATTTCGCGTTTTCTTGATCAACTTTTCACAGCGATTTAATTAATCGATTGACAGTTAAACGGTGCATTAAAGTTGTAGTTAATTTTCCTGGGAAATTATCTTTGCGGATTTTTATCGTCCGCAAAATATACGAAATGTAGTCGTACGCGATAAGAAGTTAGTTTAAAATCTATTATATGACAATTATGTGGGTCAATCCCAATTGAATAAAGATACAAACTACTTACTTCATGTTTTATATGGATTCCCCAGATCGATGAAAGAGGAGGCAATCTAGTGTATCCTCTTCTAAAGTCGTTAAATTCACTAGTTTCTGCCCTAAACAAGCTTCTTGCACGGCGACTCTATTTTGCGTGTTTATGTCTAACGATTCCAAGTCATAAAAAACCCCTCCCCTCTACAATCCCATCCCATCACAATATTTTTGCCTAAGTTTATAATATGCAAATATATTGCTCAAAGCAATGTAATATAACATATATAACATTTTTTTCTGGTATATTATGTATATTATACAGATGGACTTTATTCGTACATAATTGACAATTTACAAAATTAGGTCACTGTGACCTATATTTTGACACTAAATATATATTTTCAAAAATGTTTTATTAACAACATATAAATGCATCATTATTAATGAAAAATCATTCAGAAATATCATTTGGTTCTAACAAAATTGGACAAAACAGAAAATTGACCCCCCTGTTCAATCCCCATAACTCACAAGGGACTCCGACCTGACCTTAATCATATGTCATATCATGATGTCCTAAACCTCGGGTAATCTATAACCAAATATATGCTGATCGGTCATGACCACCGGAGGGCCCAAATTGACACTCCTCCTTTTCTTCATGGGGATTGATTTGCACGATTCCTGGATGATCTACACGTTCAATAAAAAACAGTTCGTAAGAAAGCAGTATACTAATTGCTAACCGTATATTGGATTATTTTCACGATTTGCAGACATTGCTTTGATCGCAAAAAAAAAAGATTGTCGAAATATCGATGAATCGCAAAAATTCATTAAACCGATAAAATGTTATTTGCTCATTTGTAGTTAAAATCGCAAAATGTTTGACCCGCGTGAACAGCCGCGTATACAGAAGCACTGCTACTCTCTTCAATTTTAGTCACTCTATCTGTAATTTACACATATTACACTCCATCATAGTGACAAAGCGTTAACTATCATATATCTTCAATCAATTAAAATTTGTTGTATATTGCATATCATATTAGGCTAAATTGGACTGTGGAAGATTAGCAAAGACACCTCGACTGTGATAAACTTATTTCTTCAAACAGGTTCGAATCTTCTATTCCAACTACCTTTTCTCCAAAAAGTAAGATTTAAAGTTAAACATTCTATAAAATCAGCAATTTTCCATCTTTAATTTGTTATCTCAGAGATAAATTTTATGATGCAGTCTCTATATGGTAGTTTAATTTTGATATCATTTTTCCAATTATAACTTACGGACACCTGACCAGAATCGGACACACAGCAGGCACCGCTTTCGCTCAGATTATACTGACAAAGGGCAAACTCAGTGGTAATACTTTTTAATGTTATAGAAGCTACATTTGTTTGGCTCTGGTGTGTTTCATCCACAGTAATTTCTAATAGTGAAGCTGTGACTGTGGAGAGATTATCCACGTTTTTGTCGTCTTTCGCGATCATCACAATGTTAAACAATACCTCATTCACCCCTGAAAATTTATAATGGACTGATCTAGTCTTTAATTAAGATGAGCCTAAATGTGTTTTCAGGGGTGAATAAGTTATTCAAAGTAAAATGTGCATGGACGTCCAGGTATTTAAATAGTTACACTTCGTGTTCATCGCTGGCGACTTTCATTTCGAACGTGCATGGATATCACTAAGAAGTGTTTAAGATATGATCATGAGACGTGCAAGCGTTTTTTATGGTTTTTATTCAAATTATTGAAAAAAAAACGTCGCATGTGGCATATCCTTGTGAAGATAAAACTTCTTCTGTGTCAAATAACATCTCATGTCAAAAACAAATTGTGTTCTAAAGTCGTTCAAAAGCACTTGAAACTGGATCATGTGGCATTATAAATAGTTCGGGACTGTTCACATTTGTAAGTAACATATATAAAAATTCTGAAGAACATGTGTTTGCTCTTTTATTAATAGGCGTTTCCAGAACCGAAATCAAAGCTACAGAACTATGCTGTACGTGTACTTAAATTAAATCCAATTGTAGCACTATAAGGGAGTCGGCGCAATCTTGAATTTGACAATCATTATTTACATACTAAGTATTCGATGTATTGTATATACAGAATGACAGCTCGGACACATTTAAGGGCTGTTTTTGAGTAAGTGTAACGACGAAAAACGTCAAAATTAGAATTAACGGAACACAAATTACTTTAAAGTAAACAAAGTATAATCAATTATAAACATACATCATACCTACAATTTTAGGATACTTTTGATTTAGAAATACTTATTTTCAATGTTCCGAGGATAAAAAGCATGCCGCAATTTCAATAGTTCTGACGTCTTGTAATTAATTTAAAAGTTTAATTCAGAAGGTGATATTAGATCTAAATGGAAAATTCAGATGCATGTATGTACAATATTCAATCTTGCTTTTAACGAGTATTTCCATTGGCTTGCAAATTCACCATATCCGTTCATAAAGTGAAAAATGACGTCGATGTTTGTAACCTCGCTTCTGATTGACCGATACACTGGCGTAATGATTTAATAGAAAAAGACGTCCCAAAATATATTAAGAATTTTGAAGAGATTATCTATAAGGTATTGAATTGAAAATTGAAAAGATTTGTATGTGATGGAGATGTACTCTTAATATATATCTCTTATCTATAAGGTATTGAATTGAAATTGAAAAGATTTGTATGTGATGGAGATGTACTCTTAATATATCTCCAATTATGTATAATGTTCATAAAGTCTACCACAAAAAGTCAAATGATATAAATGATACTTTTAATAGTGTATATCATTCTTGCTTGACGCAAGAGGTTGACAGACACATTGCAATTATACCAGTATGCATAAAATGGGTATCTCGGTTTCAATTGACAACGTCATTGATACAAAAAGAATTAGTCCTGAGCTAGGATTCAGTTGAGGACAAAGACTATGTATAAATGTTTGTATATTTAGTATTTCCAATATATCACACTGGTAATAATCAGTCAACAGATAAAGGTGGTGCTTTGAGATTAAGCGATATAAAACTTTATCCCTTTGTTCCGGAATGCTGAATAGAGATGTTAGAAAACATTAGACCACATGTCTCACATAGCGGTGCGAGAATGCACCCGATGATATTCCCAGCACATTTCTGCAGGGCACTGCAGTTGATGACGAAGATCTTGATGGCCGGAGTTAGACACCACACGTGCTCAAACGCCACACATGCAAACTGGAACCCCCAGAGAAAGGCCGCGCAGAGACCACAGAAGACAGCCAGGAAGTTGTAACAACAGTTCTTGCTACAAGAGTAACACTGTTCGGATGTCTGCCAAACACAATCGAAGCTTTGGGTTCCGTCGCTCTCTGCAAACACGTCTTCAAAGTCAGCCTGCAAGAAAGATGGTAAGTAAGATTAACTGTACCGTTGGTTGATATACAGAAAATTGTTTGCAATGTTATTTACATGTACTAGTATTCTAGTACGCAGAGAAAAATGTGGACTAAGTTTTTTGGGCCCTTTTTGGCCCCCCAAATCCGTCAAATTTTCAAAACTGTTATTTAGTTTTTTAATTGTTGGAACTGACAAATAAAGTACATCCCTAATCTAATCGTAATGATAGTTTTCTAATTTTGCAGCTTCAGTTGTCATGGTGAACACCCGGAATTTAAATAAATTATGGGAAATTCGGAAATTTTGACAAATTTGGTCATTTTTTACGAAATTTTTGTCTAAGAAACCATAGAGCGTATCCTTGAAAAAAGATTATATTTCTTTTGAATACGTATTGGAAGTGCATACATATTCTCAGTAAATAACAAGTTTTTTCAAGGATGCCATCTATAGTTTCATGGGGAAAAGGATTGCCAAAATTTCCACATTTTTATAATTTATGCATATTTTGAATGGTTACCAGTGCAACTGCAACTGCAAACTTAGAAAACAGTCATTATAGTTGAATCAGGGATGCACTAAAGATTTAAAATGCAACAAATTAATCACTGATTTGAGGGCCAAAAAGGGCCCAAACCATACAGTCCTTTCTAACCATAACAAGCAAATACAGGACCCAGTTTCACGAACATTCCTTAATCTTTAGGGATCAATTAGCTCAACATATCCAATAGTAAAGTATTACAGGAAAACATCTTAAGTTAATGCACCTTCTGTAATCTGAATAATTTTAGTTAACATTAAGGAATTCTGGTGAAACTGGACTAATCTGTCATTCGTTCAACTTTTAACGACAATGACAATATTAATTTTTTAAACCAGACTTTCAAAAAGTTCATAGGGTCATATGTTTGAACTTTTCAGATAGAAAGCAATGGAACTATGATGCAATAATGCAAATGTGGAGTAACCATACCATTGCGACAGGAGATCATTCTTCATAAATACATGGTAACACATTTTTCTACGCAGAACCCGACGTATATATCGTTCCTCTCACACCTGAAATCATTGCTTTAGTTTAACATAAAGTGGGTTATTTTTTCAGAAAATAACTAGTTTGATCAAACTATATAGAACGTCTCCAGTATAATTATTATATTCTTACCTGAAAATAGTAGAACTTTTTTTGCCAGTATCCAGTTTGATTAATATATTCTTACCTGAATATGGTAGTTGATACCGTTAGGGTCTCTGTCCTGTTTTTGAGAGGTCATGGCTGCTACCGTAAAATGGGCTCTTCTATTCCACAAATCAGTAAAGAACGACTACTTCCAGATATCTAGTATTTGTATTTATCTATAAGTAGACAAATTTTCTTGCTTTATCAAAATCTCGGAGTGTGTTGAAAATAACGTGTTCTTCTTCCGCTCATTACTTAATATCACAGAAGTCTCTTTTGTTGTGACGTTTCTTATGTGTTGACTCTCTAAGGTGTCTTAGTTTATCTAGCTTTCTACAAAAACAAAGTTCTTTCTGCCAAACTGCTTTTGTTTACAGAAAAAAAGTTCTTCAGTGCTTGCCCATTGAACTACCTTTTATTGGAATTCCTCTTCTTCGTTTCTAACAGTATTATTTTTGCCGAAACTCCTTCTTTTCTAACAATTTGTAGCGGTACACCAGTTTCCGTATCCAAATAATGGATTTTTTCTCATAACACAAAAGTGCCTATATCTGTTAAATAAAATGAATGCCTCCCGTCTTCATCTTAGCCGTGGCTGCATCAACAAAAACAGTTCTCCAAGTTGTTGCACAACTGTTGCTATAAAACAAAAATAACAAATATTCATAGGTTACAATCTTGTGACGAATGTATGATGTAACAAGCCTCTATGAGTCTTCCTGCGTTCCCTTCACAAAAATTTCCATGAATGAAGTGAGCGTGACGATCCTCAAAGGACACACTGGGGCACACTGTCTTTATGGCGAGTTATACCTATATAAACAATCTATAAATCTCAGGTAGGCTTAAAGGATCTACTCTATGTCCGTTATCTTTATAGCTCTTGCTGAGTCAATGTTGAATTATAGTAACCATCAACTTGTCAGTTTACACTATAATCATTCGAAGTACCAAGTACTTGAAATGTAACTAGAGAAAGAGCAGCAAGATAAAAACATTAATCGGTGCAACTTCGGTCGTCAGCATCGGCAGTAATTGCTCCAGAAATTAAGAAACTATGTATATATAGTATAAATCAAATACATTTCACCCTCTCATTATAATTCTATAGGGAGAGGTCTTTAAAGAAGTTGGAAAACATGTGCACGAATCCTATTGTATATAAAACTATTACAATAAAATATGTCTAAAGCATAAGATTGAATTCAAATTCAATACATCTGTAGTTAAATTGTATATTTAAAATTTGATGACTGTTCAATTTCAACAAATTTTATTGCAAATAATATGCAAATGGATTTGGCAACAGGCAAAGCCTATATTAGCCATCTCCAAACAAATCCGGTATAGTACAATTATCAACAAAATATTTTAACATTTAACATTACATTATGAATGAATATTATTATTAGTGTATCTCCCCAATCTATCATAGTAGAAAAATCTAAAAAAAAATTTTAGTTTCAGATATATATTCTGATATGCATTGCAATAAATATGTATTTTTTTTCTTCATCACAATTGTCACAGCCATGCAGTAGAGTTTTTGCGTTAAAATGCGAGTGGGGAATACATGTATTAGAGTTATGTATTTTGGTTCTGAGTGATGATCTTTGTTCATTAAATAAAGGACATATGAAAAGAAAGTGTTCGGCTGTTTCATTACCAAGGCCACAAGAACAAATTGGAGAATCTCTCAAATGATCGCGAAATAGGTCAGAATTTAGATTGCTAGAGGAATTTCTGAGCTGGCACAGAGTAATATTTATAATTCGAGAACCTTTGTTTATAAAGGTATTTGTTATATCAGGTTCCATTTTATTAACGTTAAAAAGGAGTGTTTTAAATTGTGCATCAGTATTAACATTCGATAAGTCAAAGTTTAAAGCGAAAGAATTAAATTCTCTAAAGGTACTTGGAAAAAAACTAGTATAGTAACTTGCAGTTCTGCACATAGGAATATTAAAATATCTTGTCATCCTTAGTGGATATCTCTCATTTTCAGGCTGATATAAAAATGGTTGTACAATTTCAATCAAATGCTGTGGAGCAAATCCACGGAGTATCTTAAACATAAGAATAAGTTTGTGTTTTTGACGCCGATCAGAAAGAGATTCCCAAGCTAGTTCTTTATAAAGTATATCATGGGAGGTACCTCTGCGCAATCCCGTTATAATCCTAGCGGCTTCTAAGTGGACAGACTCTAACAGAAGTTTACATTGTTCAGTACAGTTATCCCATAAAACATCAGCATATTCTAAAATAGGTAAAATATAACTTTTATAAATGTTTAAAAGAGTTTTACGTGACACTCTTTTTTAATGTTTTTAAAATATTTATCCTTTTAAATGCTTTCTGGTATACATAATCTATGTGGTGAGTCCATTTACAGTCGTCAGAAAGTAGAACTCCTAAATGTCTATGTGTGCTAGCTGTATGAACCGTGTTATTGATGACTGTTTTGATATAAAGAAATGAGTTACGTGTTCTGTCTATACTACTGACCCATTCCAGGTGTATATTGATAACGCATCTGATATCTAGACATACCTGTATACAGGTATTGGCCTTTTACGTGAAATGTTCCTTTATCCGCGATTAGTGCCATGCTTATGTTGGATTTTCTGATGTATTGTAGAAAATCAATATATCAGTACCACTGTTTAATATAGGTCTATCCTCACCGCCATACGGGCTCCTTCTTACCATCGGTTTATGGTTTAATTAAAAGCACAACAGACGCTGCTACTGTAAACCAATATTCTTTTGTGTGCGATTTATTTTCGTGAATTTCGCGATAAAGGTTAATTCTCAAAAGTTTATTCCCGCTGATTAATATCTTGAACAGTTAGATTTGTAAGAAGGGAAAGAACTCTTGGTGGATCTTTAATGTGAGTGGTCAATATATGTGTGTATTATGTTATGTTAATAAAATACTAGTAAGTAAAACGAAATATGTGATTTAAAATAGTTTAAAAGTTCAAGTGTATTTTCATTCAATTTGAAATCCGCAAAAACTCAATGCTTTGAAACGGAAATCGCGAAATTTAGTAGCCGAGAAAGAAAGTTGGTTTATAGTAGTTTAGTGCTAATCATACTATTAGCGCATAAGCTAAAATTGCATTAATTAAAAATCTGTAGGTCTTTCATTAAAAAATTGTGTAGAATGGATTTTGCATTAATTAATTTCGGGCGCTAAGTTTTTATTTCGCCCAAATAAGAACGATTGCAGTAAATTTCATTGAAAAAAGGGTAAGAAACAGAAATGACATTTTCAGAACGAGCCGACACAAAATAATGTACGACTGGTTTGCCAGTTGTCAATTTAATGTAATCGTTCTGTGTCTCTGTCGGCATGCTTCTTCAGTGAGATAGCACTATGAATAGAGCCTAAGTTCCACAATTACAAATATAAAGCGTCACAACACAAAAATACTACAGTCTCACAAAACTCGCACTCAATTTACAAACGCAACACATCATACACAGGAGGCATTCCTAAAATGACCCCGGCTGTTAATAGGACATTACTAGTAATCTAATCACCACACCAACCAACCAATGATTCTGACAATATTGATCGTTTTAGTAAGAAGGATGACCATTACTATAAATATGTGTCACGACTTTTCTCTTAATGATGAATTGACATAGAAAACTATGAAACATTAATGCAATGGAATAGATATTTGTAAAATTATAAATCTGGTAATATTATTTCTTATTCAATGAGAAATATTGGATTTTATTTTCTATGAGAAGGTATCCCATGACGTGATATATCCTCATAATAGAATTATTTACTGTTTGATCATCGTCAACAGAGACATGTATCCGTTAGGGGAAGCAGAACTGCCATTAGGTGTCTGGTTCATTTGTATCGGTACAGGAAAATAAGGTATCACTGCATCCTCCGAATCTTCAGAAAGTTCTATCTATTTTATATCTCAAATGTTATATTCCCATGTTTTATGCTGTCTGTTACTCGTTACGTAAGTCACACGATTAAGGAACAGAATAATTTTTAATAAGAAGTGATATCATTCTGAAAACATGTTGACAATCTTTTCCAATCGAGTTCAATCGTGTTAACTACCAAATGGTAGGTCCCCGGTCCGGTTGTTTAGACATGTATTAAATGTATTGACCGGCCCGGTAATAAATCAAAAGGATTTCCAAATAGATAACAGGCGACAGAGAAGGTTCATGTATTGAAGTTTAAAATCAATAAATTCAGTTAAATATTTCATTGAGAAATAAATCGTATGTTCTACACAGACGTGACCTCTCTTGACCTTAATGACAGAATCAACAAATTCCCTCTTAACATATATACGACACATGGTACGCAATGAACAATCAGTACCTAAGTGCGTCAGAAAACCTGTACTTACTTTCACAGCAGGAATAGGCTCAATATATGTTATCATTAATCACACATTTGGAGAACCATTTGTTTAAAAAGTACATGCATGACTCAATGGCTGATAAAGACACATCACGTGGCAATCCAAGTATACTGCATAGTTGTTAATATTCGCGGGGGCTTTAATTTCGCTAATTTCGTGGATTCATCCAAATTCGTGAAAGATAATACCTCGGAAAATTTATCAAAACATGGTTTGACATACTTTAGCCTGTCGTATGAAGGACTCTTTCAAATGCTTCAAAGATAATTCGCAAAAATAAACCACCGCGAGTATGTTCCAAACAGTAATCCGCGAACTTTTACACCCGCGAAAACTAATAACTATACAATAGTTCAAAGATGTTAGTGGGTAAAACTATTGTTGGATGTTTTCGTCCTTAGGGTTTAACCATACCAGGCCCCGGGATCAGGAAACAGTCTTAGACTTGGGTTTTTGCTTAGCCAATAAATAATGAAGTAACTTTTAGTAACTTCATCTGTGATTGGCTCAGCAAAAAGTTAAGAATGTTTTAGACTTAAGATTGTTTCGTGATCCTGGGGCCTGGTTGTAAAACTTAGTTTTGATTTACCAACGACCTTAATAAATAGAAAAATAAACTTGATAAGGATGCCAAATTAACATCAACTAAACCTCATAGCAAACATTAGTTGAACAGTTCTAAGATGCGAGCACTGGTGACCAGTGCGGTAACCAATGTCCATACCTTTGAATGGTTGTGTGTCTGTGTGCTCAAAATCACGGTTTTCTGAATTACAGAATTAAAGCATTTATTTGTATCATCTATACGGCCACAAACGTTGTATCGGCGGATTTATGAATATAATGACGTAATATTGTACCCTCTATGATGAACTACAAGGGTGTTGGTAGCTTGTTAGACACACGGTTGTCGGTGCCGAACACAACATTTTACGTTTGTTTAACTACCATTCTGTATTCTATCTAAGTTTACCTAATTTGTATTATGGATACTGATAGGTTTATTTTGTTTTATGTCTTATTAACCATCAAGGTCATTCAAAGACGTACCAAGTTTATGTGGTGGAGGAAAACCGGAATATCTGGGGGAAAATACCGATCAGTGGTCAGTACCAAGGAAATGGCCAACATGGAACTAGCGACCAAGAGGTGGAAGGCAGACATCTGGTAATACCGGTATACCCTGAGCCACCGCGACCCCCTCCCGATTTGGGCCCTTTTTACGAACATTCCATAATTTCAAAGAATTCCTTAACATAAAACTCTTCATAGGAAAGCATTACAGAAGTTAAGAAAAATATTAAGCTAAATATCTTATATTTGCATTCTGTAATGCTTTCCTATGAAGAACTTTAATTTAATGATTTCCTTAAAGTTAGGGATTGTTCGTGAAACTGGGCCAGGTTGTAATGTTGAAATATATTTACGATAAGATTTTCTTTATTTGGTCATACAGTGTGTCGGTTATGCTTAAAACCGTTTTACGAAGTTTTTATGGCGTTTAATATTTGGAAGCAGGCTCAAAGTTCAATGTTGCGATTAGTAGGTCTTATTGTCCGTTTTATCTGTGAAAAAATATCTTTTTTTTTTAAAAACAATAATTATATGAAACTGTGACAATGATAGCAAGGGTAGACCATTTTGTCCAATGAACACTAATTTCAAGCTCTATATACCATACAAATTTTATTTTCATTATATTACGACTATGCAAATGAAATTTTTATATATATCACCGAATCAAATAATTGGGAAACCAAATGATATAATGATAAAAGAAAATATAACCATAAAAATGGAAATAAAGCATTAGTAACAAAAAATAATATGAATAATATATTAATAGTTTCAAATTAAAGATTGATAAAACAATGTCATATATTTATTACATCAAATCATATAAAGATAACATGCTATACAATAAAGAAAACATAAATACATATAGTATACTTGAGTGATACGTGACAGCTATTGCGTTCCATAAAGTTACAACGTAACTTATTTATCACAATGATGTTAATGGAATAAATTATTTACCATAACATATTATTAGTAACATATTAGTAAATAATAAAATATGTCAGTTATCTGTCGGATCCAACAATGACGTCTATACATGTATATGATACACATGTAAATTATATGCAGTGATATTTATTTATTATGATGTTTATTTGCCGTTGAATCAATACTGTGTGTATTTAGTTGACTCGTATAAATATTGACCCGATGTCATGTTCGAGATGGCTAATTTTGACTGGAAGTAGTGTTTTAATACATAATTTTAGAACGATGACCGATACTATCTATGTTTACTCAATGATTGTGGAATCTATCTATTTGTCATGTTGTGTGTCCGCCTACCTTTTTGATGTGATAGCCTGTCCATATACGGTATCTTCGATGTCTATATCACTACAAATGGTATATATATATAAAAAATGACTGTTTATGAGAGTTTAAATCTATGAAATTAATGTCGTTGACTTGAATAGAAGTTACTTATTTAGGAGTCGTGATGGTCGAATATTTACCGACATTATACTATTAGCCCTACAATTCTTGGTAGCAAGTTGAGCAGTTGTTAGGAAACATCTGCTTCCCTCTCCATCAAACAAACGATCTATATTCATATCTATCCTAGATACTCATTTCAATCCGTCCTTTTATTAATTTAACATTAACCCCTAAGAATTACTTTTATCGCGTTTTCATACCTAACGAACTTTTTCATGGTGATTTAGTTTCGCGATCTCGATTTCTAATGTTCTATTTTACTTTAATATCAAATATTGTGCGTTGATTTAATTTTTGCGTTTTGTTATCGGTCCCAAAATGAGAAAAGAACGCGAAAATAAGTTGATTTACAGTATAACATAGTACAACATAGTACATTCTCAGTATGAGGTTCAACCATACGCTTGATACTACTAAGCACTCAGCTGTCTGGCGTAGCAAGCAAAGCCAACAAGAATCCGGTTGAACGAGACTTATGATAACAATGTCCTGGTTGTTAATATGACACAATCGGAACTCCTCGGATGTAAAACATAACCTCGGATGTGATACATGCAGGTGTAAGAATACAATGTATGTAGGAAAATCAAATATTTTCTTCGCCGGAAAACCTGATTACGCCATGACTGTGCATAAGAAAAATAATAGTTTTTGAAATGTTGAACATCTATGGTCGTATTTTAAGAAATTTAGTGTAACATTTTTATTTCCTTTGGGACGGATAACATACTGATTCGAGGAACTGACACTTTTCGAGAGGTTGTGTCCTCGGTAGTGACCAGCTGTTATGAAAATAGTCCCCTACTTTCAAAATGAATGCTCTTGTGTCACATCCGAGGTCAATGTTCGCAGGTTACATCCGAGGATTTCTGATAGTAATCATCCTCGATATTCCAGGGCTTCCGATCACTTACGATCTCTACACCCCTGGACTATCTCATAGTGAAATTGAAGGCAGCTCAGCTGAAAACATTTGACCAATCACAGGCCAGCAAAGATTTCCTTTGAAGACTACAGAGAGAGCGACGCCTAACATCAAAGCCACACAGTCAACCACAGTGTACCGTTATACGGTTCTTTTGATGTACATCAGATGACTAAATTACATGTTCTATTCTGTTGCCTCCAGTTTTACTATGAGATAGTCCAGGGGTGTAGAGATCGTAAGTGATCGGAACTCCTGGATTATCGAGGATGGATAGTAATATGACATGAACTAAACTCATTCCAATCCAACACCGTAAAGCGTTCTCAAGAAATGGCGTTTCTGCAACAATTTGCCCCAGTGATCAATGAAGCCGTAGCATGGTCATTGATTGGATGCAACATTTGATTGAGACGCAAACAAAAGCAAACGTATTGTTAGAATTACTTTTTGTTAAAATAAACTTTTTAACGAAAACCTGACAAGACTGGGGAAATAGTTTGCGCTTAATATTGAACATAAAATGAATCGTAACAATAAAATACTGATAAACAACATTTATTACAATGCAAGTAATACAATATGAAGGATGTGATCATATCCAAAATGGTTGTAACATTTTGAGTTAATATAAACAATCATATGCAAGTCACAGAAATTTATCACAGTTTTCATCTTATGTCTTCTTATATGTAGGTATCTTCGTATATATGTATATATATTCTGTATCTTGATTGATTCTTTAGATCTTCTCTTAGACAAAAATAAAATATTTGAAAATAAAGTCTATTAGTAATGTTTTGTTTATTCAATTTCTGGTTTTTTATTTTATAGAGAAGAACATTGGCATATTATTTTACACAGTCTTTTTGCGACACTGGTAATAATGTCTTCAGGAAAAGTCTTAATATTATATATTGCTTCGTCTGTCATATTTATTAACGGAATAGGACGGAGCTGTTCACAAAAAAATTGTTGAAGCCCGAAATTGGTATTTTCTGAGAGTTGTATTGCTCGGATCAAAAATTGGCTGGAAGTAGTATTGCTCGGATGAAATTTTGGCTGGAAGTAGTATTGCTCGAGATATTGCGTCAAAGGTTGAGGTATGGCTTTCCACGTCAATCATTGTCATTTTAGCGTTTGAATGGGCTGAAGATGAGGCTTATTGCTTCACACAGCGGATCTAGGCAGCAATGAATGCACATGCCATAGAGTTTTTGCATGCATGCGCAGTTGATCTCGAGCATTTTGAACAAGGGAGTAACGTACCAGATATGAACGAATGCTATGTATCCAAACTCACATCCCCATTCCGCCGCGATACAAATCCCAAAGAGTGTTGTTAGAATGTAATAGCAAAGGTCCTTCCAGAAATTGAAACATAGGTATGAACCTTTCCAAACGCAGTCAAAACTCTTAGCTCCCTCTGGTTCCGCCAAAATATCCTCGAATGACACCTGAAAACAATTAAACCAGAATGAGCTAGGGTAGGATTAAACGAAGAAATACAATCAATTATTTCTTGTAATTTAAATAATTACATCTGTAATATAATACGAAGTTATGTTTGATAGGAAGGTAGTGGTGAAAAAGAGTTTAATTAATTAGACAATTGAATTATTTGGTCTCGATAACATTATAAAAAAATTAAACTTATTTCTGAAAATCGTTGAATTTTATGGGAAGAACGGTCACTTAATATTCAAAGTATTCTTTGCTTCTTATTAGACATTGGCTTTAATTGCTGATCATATCTGTGTATTGTCGAAATTTAGCACGGCCTCGTCGCATAAGTGAATGAAAAATAAATGTTTTAAAATTGATTATTCAATGAATGAGAATGTTTGACAGTGGGTGGACTGTACTATTTATGACTAATACAAACGTTGTTTATCACCTGTACCTAGTACCACTAACTCCTATTGACTTATTTGTATTCATGTTTCAGTAAATAAATTGTCATGTTAGGAATGCGTCTCATCATAGAATTGGCTCATCTATACATTGGCGTGACATCAGGTACATATGTATTAGATGGCCTCAACTAAAAAACGGACATTTTTGTGGAAAATGGCATTGCAATATAGTATCAGGGAAAAGAACTATCCTTTAACATTGTCAATGGAATTGCTTGTATTGACAAAAATGTAATACTTTTTTTAAATGTATTAAATCGCATTCTTGGATACTATAAAGTTGGATGTGAAAATAGAGTTGGGGGTGAAAAAAATTTCGTCATTGAACATTTTGAGGTGGAATTACATAATAATACTTCATTTTAAGCTTATCAATATTTGTTCACGAATAGGTCGAACAAATACCACATGGGAACGAAAGATTGCGTGAGAAAGAAATGCAATCGACATAGCTTTGATGTTGAAGTAACTTATATGTTTAATCATTTGGAAAATTTCTTTTACATGTCATATATTGAATTCCTTAGAAGGATGTTAATTAAACAAGGTTCAGGTTGGTAGCCAGGTATTAGATTTAGGTGACCGCGTTGCCGATCGCGGTTTCATTGCGTATATCTAGGACTTTTCCAGAAGTGTCATTAATGTTTCATGCACAAATCAAACGATATGGCTTTTGTTTACTCTCACGCATTTCCAGGTTGTCTTACCGACCAAATAAACAGGTGATGTGAAAGGTGGTAATAGACCATTCATTAATTATGTAAAAAGACGGCCGACTCTTCCAAACCCCTGAAGGACCACAAGGAGCAAGGGACCATAGCAACTATGTAATATTTGTTTATAAGATCTTGGCAAGTACTGCATCTTGCAATGAAAATCAAATAAGTCCGTACAACGGCGAGTAATCTATTTAGCGAAATGGAAAAATGGATTGCAGCGCTGCAAAAAATCAGCATGCAAACCCTGGTAGTGGAGTCTTTTTAGGAACATTCCTGCTGTTGCTGTTAATCTAATATGAGGAATGTAATACAAATTCATAACAATAGCATAACACTCTGCTAAAAGTCATGCCAAAAGACCACTTAGGAAGTGGTTTTACTTAAAGATTCATCATTTGAACAATAATTGGTGTTAATTCATGTATATATATGTCTAATTAACACAAAAAATAATATAAAATAATTTATTTTGCCTTTGGTGCATGCACAATCAGTACTTCATTCCATATAGGATATATAGTGCAACGGATTTTTTTCGGGATGCAATTAATTAATTTTTTATATTTTTAATTTGAAGTAAAATTAAAAGCTCAAACTTTTCACTGGTGGTAATGGTGTAAAGTAAGTAACTTTTTTAACTGAAGATAATCCTTTGCCCCCGTTTTTGATAGCGAAAAAATACCAATTGCCAGCGGTGGAGCATCTTTAAGTTATTAGCTTGTTACCAAACTATTATTCACTGAAGTATCGTATTGTAATTGCACTCACTTCCATTCATTGTATAAAAGATGTTGTTAATATTAGCAATAAATGAATATTATAAAATGTTCGTTACATATTTGTTATAAAATTTGTAAGTTTGACTTACAGAACCATTTCCAAATAGTGAGGAAAATGGGAGTAGAATAAACGACATTTTTTATTCATTTTTTCCCTCATTTTTCGGTAGTTATACATGTAAAACCTTGGATAAATTGATGATTTTAGGACTTAAAACTAAAATAACGATTTTGATCTATACTTTTCAGTATTCGGGAAATGTGCATACACCTTACACGCTAAAAATATCAACCTATAGCATTTGAATCATGTGCTATTTTCAGTTACCGGGTAAACTTACGAAAAACTTTTTTGATAATGGCACAATGTATCTCTTATTATTTGTATTCTGGTTTTAATTAGAGTAAGATGTGCGTCGATACATATTGACTTTATTTACATGTTTTTATCATAATTGTAAACACAAAGTTTAGGGTTATGTATGTGTTGAAAACATTCGCTGAATGAAGAAAGTGTTATTTGCACTAATACCACAGAAACAATTTACAGAGCTTATTTCTTAAAATGGCGATTTGATCAGTCTCTACAACATACTATTCACGATGATGAATATGCACTTTTGATGAATCCAATTACCTATTTCAGTCAGATTTTATGTATTTCAATTTTATAATGTTCCTTGCACTTGCAAGTTTTCTTGAAATAAAAAAAAATATTGATTATCAATTTCATCCAGATATAAAGGCCATAACTCGCTCCACGAAAAAATACACTAATAAAAAGTGATATGTTGTAAAAAAATACCATATCAATATTTGAAGCTTACCTTTAAATGGTCATTGATGTTGTTAGGGTCTCGATTGACCATGTCAAGTTCTTCCGACATTTTTTCTTCTTTATGATGAAACACAAAATAAACGTGATATAAGCCGGGATATGTTCCGGAATGAAGTGGACGCTTACCTTTCCCAGTCGGCTTTTATAGCATCTCTGGCTTGCGATGCTGGACATTAAATATTTACGACGAGAAAGGGTAACAGCACAGCCCAATACACGAAACAGGTGCGAAATTAGCTTATTAGTCCAAGTGGGTTGGGCCTGGCATTGTTTACCTGTGAATAGTCACCCGAGTTACACACAAAACCAAACATTGTACCACTACCAAATATGCTAAATGTAGAACTAAGGAATTTAGTATTCTATGAGAATGCAGTGTTTATTACTTTAAGTCAATATAAACATTTTGTCTCGACAAACCATTCGTGTTACCATGGAGACAAAGAGAAACGCATTTATGTCGAAAAGGATAAGCAGCAATCGGAACCCATCACTAACTTATGCGAAAGAAAAAGACGAGGTCATCCGATTAGGATAGCACGTGGACCTTTTCCGCCTTTGAAAGATGAAAATATCTGATGAAAATTAACCCCTTTTCAGTTTCATCGGTTCCGCGACTTTGTCTAGTAATAGTCGTGGGATTGGCGTGGCTTTGCAATCACTAGCTCTAAAACTTTTATTGGAAAAGGGAGCTTTTAGAGTTAGCTAGGTATTAGCGATTTCTTAAGACGGTTAGGTCCCTGTATTTGTTAGTGAAGTCTTGGGTGCTAATCAATGGCAAACGCTCATTAATTAATGGCAAACGCTCACTTTAATTCATAAACAATATCGGCTTGATGCAAGGAGACATGTTGTCTCCTTTCCCCTTTTCATTGTTTGTTAAGGATTAAAAAACAGTTTCGACGAAAATGGTGCCACCAATTATGATGTGGTGACCACACTTTACTTCTTCTCTTGTATACAGAAGACCTAGTTTAATTTTGTGAACCAGCTGAAGGTCTTCAAAATCTTCTAGATATTTATATGGGTATTCAAACAAACGGAAGTTAGTGGTGAATATAGAGGAAAACAAAGACCATAGTTTTTAGAAGAAATAAAGTGCTGGAAATATAACGACAATGATATTGAAATTTTGGACACTGTTTTATATAATTATATTAAGTTTACTAGCAAGTTAGAAAAAAAACACATTTTGCTTTACGTACTAAATGTAATATTTTGCATTTGAATATTAAGCATGTTAAACCTTTATTTATTTTAAATCGATTACGAAACAAATTATATAACTTATACAATTCACTGTCGGTGTAAGCGTGAGAGGGGAGGAAACCGGAGTGCAGGTAATACCTGAAATTTTCACGTCCGTGCCAGGGATAGAATACCCACGGGAGCGCAGCTAGGGTTGGAGCAATGTGGATGCAAATCGAATTTCCTGGCTGTCGAACCCAGCACCCTCTCCCCAGCAAATTATGAATATATGTACGTATTATTCCTCTCTCTAGCGATTCTCCGGTATTCTGAGAGCGAAGTTACTTATTTTCGCTTTCATTACTTGACATTTTTAATTTACATTCTAGATACTTGTACCATATGGTTGATTGGTAATCATATATTTTGCCTATATATGTAGAAATGTGATATTTAATGTGACAATACCAACTATTGCAAAAACAATAGCATATGGATGATGGATATCTGTATCCATTTCAATACAGTTGGATTGACAACAATACAATGCCATAATAACGCTAACGTATCCCATGCATTTTGGCATATATCTATAATGAAGTCAAGAATTGAATCTACAAATGTAGCTACCCATGGAGACATTTTGACGATCGGCGTTTAGCAATTACCGTCTGCATCATATTCGTTCTTCACTACTGCCTTTGATTTGATGAATTCTCAATGGCACCTATTTTGATTCGGGGAGAAAGATTAGTTCTCATGAATTTTGTTCATTTTTTTTTAATTATCAGTATTATCAGAAACATATGTTTCTCGTATTACAGCAACTAGATTTATGTGTATTAATATTCAAATTAAATTATGTGGATGCACAGCCATTGATCTATGGTAGCTACGCACCTGCCCAATACATTTATTAGATTTACTTAGAATTTTGTAAATATATAATTATATCTAATGGGGCATTAAAAATCTACTTGTAATGCGATAGTTTATTTTGATTTGGGGCGATTGTCTTTAGTTAAGTAAAAAATTTAAAGTTGAAATGAAAATGTTGGTTTTTTTTAGAATTAGAATGCTGTATCAACAACATACAGTATTACCTTGGCGCACACCTTTGAACATAAAAAAACCAGAATATTATTGACTGAAAAAAACCAATAACAAAACATAGCATTGTTATATACTTGGATAGTCTCTCCAAAAAAACTGTTTAAATACGTGTAAATAAACAGTTTAGTTTGATTGATATTGGTGCGAAGGATGATGAGGATGAAAAATGGTTTGGGTGATTAGGATGATGAGGACGAACAATTAAAATATCTTTGTCTTTATATATTAATACTGCTGCTATTGAAGAAATAAAACAATAACAAAAACTCGACAATTTCTTACTACAAGTTTACTGATCATGTCCAGGGGTTACTATCACTGACGTTATTGCGGATATAACGTACGTGATAGTAGTTACTGGAGTATCGTGGATGTCTACACATCGAACACGCCTCCATCGCACTCTAGATCTGTTTTGTCCGAGCCGGTTTTCATGCCTACTCGTTTTCGTACGAAGTGTTTTGTCTCAAGCTGTTTCGTGACAGGTCGCATATGAAACAGATTTAGATAGACGAAGGGAAACAACTCCTACGTATTTCGGTCATTTTGTAGTTTATTGATTCTCTATTTTATTTATCTTATCTTTTATTTTTCATGCATTTTATTTAGTTTGTTTTCGACAGTAATAAGATAGTTATGTAGTTGAGCACTAGTTAATGACATAAGAATGTTGGGAAAACCAACGCACTCCTGCTGTACGAACAATGCTACAAATGTACATGTATGCATCTTTAACTTCAGCGAGTCAAACGTAAGAAAGAATTCCGGACTACAAAAATGTTCATCAATTAATTACTATTTACTTCTACAGTAATTACTATTTTATTTTAAAAGAGTTTTCTATGGGTGTGATAATACTTTGAGACGCTTAACTCAATATATTGCCTAAACTGTAACACTATACATTGATCTGTGTAATTCTAATCTGATAGTGTTAAATGTTTGAGTCCTGATTTTATTTATGATTTTTTTTACAAAAATACTGCAAAGCTTTATTTTAGTCTTAGTTTATATGTATATCATTTTGATTAATTCCCGATATTTCAATGATTAAAACTAGACAAAACGAGCATGGCTTGACCATTGTAATGCTATGACACATATAGCTTTATACATGTAGATGTACATACAGTGTAACTCATTTATAGTGATTTCCTTTCCCGAATTGTCACAGCTTTTAAAATATTTATTTCTCTCTATTTGTATTTGTTTTTTACCATTATATACTTTTTGGGATGATTTTCTTTATTTTAATTCTTGATTTTCATGAGTACTCGATCAACCTTTTTTTTGTATCGTTCTTGTTTTTAGAAACAACACATTGTATCATAATCATTTTTGAAATTACATACATATTAAAACTTTCATATCATTCTTTCAACACCTATTTAAATCTCTCAGGTTTGTATATAGGTTTGTGCTACTAATAATCATTTATATCGCCCATTCATCTTCAATTTCACTTTCGCCTCTATCACAAGCATTACTAGGATATTTCCAAAAAAAAATGTCATCGTAATTACACGCTTTCATTCAAATATTCATAATCATGCGATCGACTCGTACATATACATACTTGTAAATTCTTTCATACTCAGTCAAATTTACAATATAAACCTTACATGCATTATATAACTGTTATACATTTGTATGTTATTTTGAGATGATAGATCTACATCATACTTATACTGTGTTGTTGTTTATCTAAAGATGAGTAAAAAGAAGAGAGAAAGCGAGAGAAAAGGTTTGTATTGTGGATAGATAAAGGAGGCAGAGAAAAGAGAGACAGAGTTATGGTAAGAATGATCTCAGAAGATACAGTTAATGCAGATGCAGTATTCGATCAACTTATAACTACAGCAAACAAATAATAATTGTCAACTTATTGTACATGTAACTCATTCGATTACAATCGTAACAGTTTATATGCATAAAAATACCACGTCTGTGAAAATTTGAGTCTGAAATCATATGTTAATATTGCATGGTTTGTGCGTAAGATCGTAAACATATCTTAAAGCTACATACAGTAACAGTTAAGCTAACCATACAGAGCAAAACTTGTGCAGCTCGTGGGCTGGTAAATGATACATGTAGGCCCAGTACAGCTTTAATATTCAACGATAGCTTTAGTTCATCGAATCAAATTTGTATCGTATTCATTTTCTTTTAGTTTAATAGAGATGTCCAGACTTCTCTATCTAACTATTTCCACATCTTTGTTCACTGTAGTACAAAATCGATCATAACATGCGACCGTGTCCCTTTCCGTATCGTTGTCAACTGTTGTAGCAACAGACCGCGTCACCAACCGGTATATCCATGCGCGTAATAAAATCGTAAAGTTTTCAACTTAAAGTGCAGAGTTTGATGCTGTTACAATTTATACCAAACAAAAGTGTATATTTGTATTTTAACAAGGATATCACATTGAAGAAGATTTGAGTTCAATTGTTTCAAACGCATTTTATTAGAGACGTATACTTTTAGTATGCGGATGTGTCAACATCCGGTTTATGTGTTGTTCGGCACCAAGACAATATGAAGTTTTTGGAGAAAAGTTAAAGTTGGTTAGTAAAAGTAGTTTACGTGACATTTTATCGCGATATTCAACATTTTAATAACAAATTGGTTTTCTGAGGTATTCAAGACAACGAAATTTAATACAAATTAACATCATATCAAAACACCACATCAATTTCAGTAACGTTTGGGTCCTCTTTTTGACCACTGGAGTCTTGACATTACATTTATGGCCAAATGAATGTTATATCACAAACACAAAACACGAAAACAGTCTGATGTGTTTTTGATATATGAAACTTTTATATCACTGCCTTATTTTTCATCGCCCAGCACCTACTGTATTTATATTTCGTATCGTGGTCGAGCACCTGGCCGATTTTTTAATAGCAAAAACTTCCTTTGAATCAGTGTCTGAGTTTCACTGCCATTGCATTTTGATGACATCAGTATTATATATATATGAGTACTGTACATAAATATGCACTGTGTAGTGTATATGCACATACTATATATGCATACAGTTAATTTGATGGCATCCACAATCCCCACCCTGATCATTTAAATGGTCAAAACCAAAATACTGCCACTATTTAAAACATTTTTCCAGACATGTAGTATTCTATTTGTTTGCTTCACTACTAAATATGTGTACAATAGTAAATGCAATGTTTTACTACTAAGAGGAACATGTATAAATACAGACTGTGATTTGATCCCTGAACCTCCAAACATTAGGGACATCTGAATACTAGCCAGATGCTTTACAGATTGAGTTGCATGTTCTTGTTCACCGATGATCAGACAGCTTAGCCCATTATCTCGCTACAATCCTCTGTTTTCTCTCTCTAAGATATACATTGTATGACCACCATGGATATTTTTGTCGTGGGGCCAAAGAGACAGGAGAGGAGAAAATGTAGCGATGGATCAGAATTCGAACCCAGGACCTCCGATCGCTAGCCAGATGCTCTATCGATTGAGCTACATGTAGTAATCTGGTTAACGATGATCAACCCAGTCCAATTCTGCTACAATCCAATTCAAATTGCACAAGTAAATTATTCAGCTTTGAGGACATATTTTTCAATTTGAAGCCATGTTTGAGAATTTAAAAAGGCTTTCTATTGCTAGTTTTAGGTATTCATTAAGACAGTTCACAGTTTCCATCCTTGTTATCAATAGAATTTGGCCACATACTTTAAAAAGAATGAGCTAAATTTCCTTTGCTTTCTTTGATTGTTTTATAAAAAGTCTTCCTTTTTTGTTTCAGTTGAAAGACCATATACTCATATATGGCAGCAGTAGAACAGGAGCCACAAGTGGTGGCTGATCCACCTGTGGCGACAAACTCTCCTGTTGTAGCAGACCCACCACAAGTGGTTCCAGAAGGTGGTGCAGGATCTCCGAGGGAGGACAATGAACAGAAGATAAAACAGGATGAGACAGCCGGTGAAAAAAGAAACAACGAAAACCCACCAGAAATGACAGAATCTTCTGACACTGTCCCAGATGGAATGCCAAATAAATCGTCTGACACAGAACCAAAAAGCTCAGAAAGACCAAAAAGCGGCGGCTCAAGTGGGGTGTTTGTGTCGGCAAAGGGAAAGAGGAGAAAGAAAACAATAGTTGATCCTAATGCTCATATTGTCACCATTACTGTGACAATATCGATGGCTGTCCCAACAGGTAGGCTCTATAACTCACGACTTATATCAGGCAGCTCATAACCTTCCCGGTTCTAATTCACAAAAGTGTCATGAAATTAAATAAAAAAAAATTAATTCTAAATTATATGGAATCTCCTGGTACTGGTAATATAACATCACATATGTTTTGGTAAATATTATAACTTTATGCATGCATTTTAATGAACCTGTTTGTGAATTGTTTTAAACTAAAAGCATGATTTATCAAAAATGGTTTGTTGATAACCTAAAATAGCATTCCAATTATGTCTCCATGGCAACTGGTCACCAATTTTCTTAATCTAACATAGATATCTGTTTTCCCTATAACATATACCTGTCATTAAAACTAGTGCAGTGTTTATAACTTATATCACATGTATTGTTCACTCTTTGTCTTATAAGAGTGTTGTGGATTTTCAGTTTTTAACATTTTCCATTTTTCCACCTTCAATTTCAGCCATTCATGCCCATGGTAGGTGATTCATCATTTAAATTTGTTTATTTATTTGTTTTATTGTTTCTATATATATGAATCCTGGTGCTATTTCCGATTATGACATATTAGTCAAATACCGGGTAGAGATGTTTCTTACTTGTTTTTTAGTTTTAGATTATAACAGCTGTATTCACAACTAATTCTAAAAGAATCTTAAAAAGATATATTAAATCAAGAGATATATTTGTTATAAGGTCTGTGTCAGATATCTCATTAACAGTACAGAAAAACAATTTACCAAATTTTAAGGCGATCCGCCCCTTTATCAGGATACAAAAAAATAGGAAACGAAATAAAATGTTACGAAAGTGTTACATTTTATTTTTGCATACAATGTATTACCTGGTATGCACATTTACTTACTTAGAAATTCTTTGTCATATTATGTTTTTTTTTATGAAATTATATATTTATTTGCAATAATTTTGTAAAGATTGTAAATGGTATTAAAAAAATAGCTTCTGTTTTTTTTAAAAAAATGATTTTATACTACCTACTAACAGTAGATTCATCACAATTTAGAATGCTGAATTTTCTTTGTTATAATATTATGATTTTGAATTTTTCCTGTATTTTAAAATTATTTTAAAATTTAAAATTTCATAAAATTTTATAGCAATACATGTAATTGTTTTCATTTTGGTGTCATAGAGAATTGAATTCTTTCTAAGTTTGATGGAAATGAAATTTTTCAGTTTTATGAACATTTTGCTGATCTATACTAAAATTTATAAATTAAAACTAAATCCTTTATACCACATGGTAACTATATATTGTATGCATGTATCTTTCATTAAACACCCTATAGAACCCTATAGACATCTTTTATATGTATGCTTGTAAACCAATAAGATATATTCCTTATAGTTCCCTACATCAGTAAGTTATATGTGTCATAATTTTCATATTCATACAGCAGGATGAGCTTTTGATACATGTGTGTTATCTAAAACCAAAGTTTACGAATATTTTGAGAATGGCAACACTTACAATGCATAGGTTTTCATTTTACAAAGTTATATAAGTGCTCAAAATGAATTTTGGCAGTACAACGACCAAAAATTACTATATTTATGTCTATAATGCAGTAAAATGAGTACCGTACACATTAATTTAACATTTTTACAGCAATATTAGTAATTATTCGGTGAATTACACATGAAACATTAAAAGATCAGAATTATTGCAGTAAGTATATTCTTTGGTGATGCAAATGCTTATAAAACATCATACATATTTGTCAGCACCATTGAAGGATTTTAAGCTTAATTCATTGAAACTTATGTCTTTCAGTAGATTACTGAAGAAAAAATAACTTGTCAAAATTTTCTCCCATATACAGTTATGGCACATATAACTTTAAACATAAAATGTCTCCTGTAGTTTCACTAGCTCCTCTAACCCACTCATCTTTTTTTTTTGACAATTTTTATAACCTTGAAACCCCTATCATACAATGTATCTTGTTTATGCCATCTACATATCATTTTCAACAAAGAAAATGATAAAGACGCCACTTTTTTCTGAGGGTCCATAAAATTATACCAGGGAACCCATTTTATTTGAGAAGGATCCCATTTATGGTACACCTAACACAAACCCTATAATGTCTCTGTACTAGACATGTTATTTGCTGACATATGAAGTATATTGCGTGTGTCAGTATCTACAGTTGATATCCCCATTGTATATCTACATCATTGTTTTCCGTGTGATGTGGTAATTGCCATACACATCCAATACACATCTCTTATTGACTGAACTTGTAGTACCACTAAAGAAGCCTTGCGTGTTGGCAGCTTGTTAGTTCGTCCTGGGATAGCAGTGACTAGGTGATCGGAAATACAAGTAGCTGCTGTTATCTATAATTGACATCGTTAGTTTGCATGTCAGTATCCATTGTCATCTCATTAATCATTGACTGCAGTAACTAGTTCAATCATTTCCTATTAAATGGCCATCAAATTTGTGTCAATAGTCTGGTAGGGGTCTCTATAGGTGATGCCAGCATGTACAGGTGATGTCAACATGTACAGGTGATGTTAACATGTACAGGTTATGTTAACATGTACATGTGATGTCAACATATACAGGTGTGCAGGTGATGTCAACATGTACAGGTGATGTTAACATGTACAGGTGGTGTCAACATATACAGGTGTGCAGGTGATGTCATCATGTACAGGTGGTGTCAACATATACAGGTGTGCAGGTGATGTTAACATGTACAGGTGATGTCAAAATATACAGGTGATGTTAACATGTACATGTGATGTTAACATGTATAGATGATGTCAACATGTACATGTGATGTCAACATGTACAGGTGATGTCAACATATACAGGTGTGCAGATGATGTCAAAATGTACGTGTGATGTCAACATGTACAGGTGATGTCAACATATACAGGTGAGCAGGTGATGTCAACATGTACATGTGATGTCAACATATACATGTGATGTCAACATGTACAGGTGATGTCAACATGTATTTGTGATATAAACATGTACATGTGATGTCAACATGTACAGGTGATGTCAACATGTTCAGGTGATGTCAACATGTACAGGTGATGTCAACATGTTCAGGTGATGTCAACATGTACATCTGATGTCAACATAGACAGGTGATGTCAACATTTACGGGGGATGTTACCATGTTCAGGTGTACAGGGGATGTCAACATGTACAGGTGATGTCAACATAGACAGGTGATGTCAACATTTACGGGGGATGTCAACATGTACAGGTGTATAGGGGATGTCAACATGTACAGGTGATGTCAACATGTATAGGTGATATAAACATGTACATGTGATGTCAACATGTTCAGGTGTACAGGGGATGTCAACATGTACAGGTGATGTCAACATAGACAGGTGATGTCAACATTTACGGGGGATGTCAACATGTACAGGTGTACAGGGGATGTCAACATGTACAGGTGATGACAACATTTATGGGGGATGTCAACATGTACAGGTGATGTCAACATGTACAGAGGATGTCAACATGTACAGAGGATGTCAACATGTACAGGTGTACAGGTGATGTCAACATGTACATTTACAGAAACTCTATGGGTTAATTCCATAGTCTTTATCCTTTATCTTTATATGGGTTAAAGCCATTTTCTTTATCTCCCATTTTTGTACACTGTTCCAACATGTCTGTATACTCTACCGCTCTTCTGATCCCCTTAACACTTTGTACCAGCTCCATTTTTGCCATTTTCTGTAACACAGTAAATATTATTAGATTGTCATTAAAAAGAGGGGCTGACTTTCAATGGAGGAATAGCATGGCATCTTGTGGGTAACGAGAGGGATGTTATGATAGTGAAATTAAATAAAAGGATACAGTAGTTTGTCATTAAAATGGAAATATATTTCTCAGTAAATAGCAGGTAATTTGTCAGTAAATAAAGGGAAATTTTGTCAATAGCAATAGGACTATTTTGAAATTAAATAGAGAGAGAGATTTTCATCTGTTTCATTGAAATATCTTGTTAAAACGATATGGAAAATAATGTACTTAGCTACACTTAGCTATAATTGTGATCAGAGTATCATGTCAGAAAATAAAGGGGCAAAATATGTCTGTATTTAAAAAAAAAAATCAAAAAAAAAAAAAAAAATCATTATATTAACAGAAAATTCAGAAATAGTTTTAATCAGGGAACAGAAAGATTATCAGAAAAGAGAAAGATGGTTTATCGGAATCAATGGAAATTGTCTTTAACTAAATTGATAAGAAGCTACGGCAAAGAAATCGATGTGATGGGTGCATTCGAAAGCTGTGAGGATGATGGCCTGAATCAGCAACATGTGTTAGAATAGGACATCGGAAAACACTTCAACAGTTTGTTGGAACCCCCAACATTATTCACAAATCAATACAATAATTGCATAGGCGGCTTATTTGTATTCATATGGTGATCGTGAACATTGATTTTTCTACAAGAACATTTTCTCATCGTTACATGCCATGCATATTGATTCTGTGGAATAGTGTAGCCCCCTCACTTGTCTGAATGGTATCCTGCCTCCTCGGACATGTATCAGAGATCGTATATTGGAATAGAGATTTGCTGATGATTTCAATTTCAGAAGAATCATCTTAATAAATATTTATTAAGAATCAAGATAAGGGATTAAGAAAGCTGTGGAAAAAATGTCCCCTTTTTCAGATGGGAGGACGGGTAAGGTGATTAAATCTACATTGATTTCATGCTACTTTAATTTTTTGATAATTTTCATGATACAGTCATTATTTTTCAATGTTTTTATCAAGACAAAAGAACAATTATGGAGATAGATAAATATATAATCGCATTTTTCCTGCTATTAAACTGTATAATTACTGTACCCACTTAAGATAAAATAAGGGTGTTTTTTATTATTTTTGTAGTTAGTCTGAACTTTGACATTAACCTTATAATTGTAACATTAATGCTCTCGTACATACTGATGTCTTAATAGGGAATGTTGGTTGTAATAAGTACAGGTCAGAGGTCAATTGGTCTTTTTACCTCCAACCCTAATTATTGAAATGTTTGAAGATATTGATAGTACCTGATATACTGCAAATATCTACCATCTACATATTCTAATCAATCAGACTTACTTCCCTTTGTTTCACTCCGTTGATACTGACAGAGTGAAACTAAGGGAAGTAACTCTTGATATATCAGAATGCCATCAACAATATATGTTAAAACTTCATTATGGTGTCTTGCATACTGTTAATCAATCAATTGTTATATAAGATTTTTTTTTTTTTTTGCATATTTTGGGGGCAACTAGAGACATTTCAATTACAAGAACAATAAGTTTTGAAACTATAAAGCGCAAAATTAAATCGTTATCAAAAAATCACTAGGTCTGAAAACGCGAAATGAAATTGTCATGCAAATCAGTTCGTTTATACTAATTGCGAATTTTACCTACATTGAAAATCTGTTGCAAGGAAAATGTTTTGTTGACTTTTTTGTGTAGGTTTAGGGGCCGTGCAAGTGTGTATTTGATTAACTAACGGTAACAAGACAGAGAACACCATAATACAGGGGTACTGAAACTCCAAAACAATGTGGGTAAAGTACGACTTACTGTAGAACTGAAAGTAGTCCCGCCTTCCGTGATTGCGACATCACAAAAATCACAAATATCATCAATTATCAAAATATGACATCACAATCACTGAAGGTGGGATTGCCTCATCAGTAAATCCTACTTTACCCATGTCATTTTTGATATCTCAAATCTGAATTTTTAAGGTCATTTTTGTTCATCCATCAAATCAATGCATCATTCCTTACTGTTAAGTTGAACTTTTATAAATACAAATAGATACAAAAATGTGTGTGCTGTACATGTTTCAGACATTGATATGTCACGGTGCTCCAGTATAGGTATAAATACAACACCAAGCACTGTTACAGGACCATATAGTCGACTATTAGCACTGGCTAATTCTCAAAACACCATCGGTAGGCTGTTCGCACCTACTATCTATTACCAGTTTGTCCTCGAGTGTTCACTAATGTGTCCTCAATCTTCACAAGCGTGTCCTAAACATGTAACACCAGCTAGTTGTACGACATTTGCCAGCATGTTGCCAGCATGTCTCATGTTTGCATGTTATTTCAGCGTGATTGCATATCATATTTGTTAGTTTAGTTTTCTTGTGAAGTAAACTTCGACACATCAGAAGTTTGATTCTGGTTTTTAGAAAATCTTGGTCGATTGATTCTGATTTGTCATCTTCAGTAGAAGTGTGTTGTACGTGTGTATTAGATAATTAATAACATTGCATTATTTGTTTTATTAGATATCACATAAATTTCAAGATCACTGAAATTTTTAAAAGGCTGTTAGACATCATTCCATGCTTTTTTAAACATATTTTAGTGATGCAGGCTTTCTTATATTTTTTAGCGATTTGCATCTTGGTTGTTTTATTGAGTATTTTGTTATGTTTTTTTTTTACTTCAATTATTATTCATTTAAGCATTTTAGTCATTTGACCTGGTTTAGAAAAAATGATATTAGAAATACTTATATTTTATATCAATAATTATTTGTCATAGATGAAATTCGGAAAATTCTTTGATCTGCTTTACCAAAACAATTCATATATGAATCCTTTAAAATGTAGTCATCTTAACTATTACCCTGGGAACGTTTTTTTTATAAACATTCAACGTTATTGATGTTTTCAAAGTTTAAAGTACACATATATTTACCTAATAATAATAATTGTAAATTTAGTATATAAATTTTAGGTCACTAGCTGAACGAAAGCCAAGTGACTATTCTAATCCCCTTTTGTCCGTCGTTCGCATCATAGCAAAACAAATGCGTCGTGCCCCGTCGTCCGTCGTCCCGTCGTTATGTCCGTAAACAATTTACATTTTCTCTTGCTTCTCCAAAACTGCTGAAGCAATTTCCATGAAAATTTTGCCACAAACCTTCTTATAGGCATAAGGGCCAATCAAAATTTGCAATATATGGTCTCCACCCCCCCAGGGGGCTGTGGAGGGCCCCAAAAGGGGTAAAAGATTGAGTAAAATTCAAAAATCTTCTTCTCTACTCACAGATGTGATAACGAATCAATATACTCTTTCATAGATAGAAAGGTCTTAACCGGTCCTTTACAAAAAATTGTAATTATATGACCCTAGGCGGCTCTAGTTTCCCCTGGGAGGGGGTTAGATTTACTCATAGTTTATATTGGCAAAAACACATTTTTGCGATATTTGGTCATTCTGTAATAGAAAATGATTCAAATGTTAGATTCAGAATTATCAGTATAGAGATGGCCTATTTAATCCTATTAACAAATTTTCTATGACTAGACCCCCAGGGACTTTAGGGGCGGGTCAAAAGGGCGTCAAATAGGCTAAAACTTCAAAAATCTTCTTCTGAAATTCTGGAAATGGCTAGAATCAAAACTTTCATTAAAATAGAAAGGTCTCTAAGGTCCTTTACAAAAATATGTGAATTATATGACCCTGGGGTCTCGCGTTTCCAAAACCCTGGGGAGCGGGTCAAGTTTACTATCCAGTTTATATAGGGAAAACCACATTTATGGCATGATTTTGCTCAATTTTCAATTGGAAACCGACTCAAACCTTGGTATAAATAGTAGCCTTGCAGAATAGCTATTATTTAAATTTTCATACCACAATTTTGGTCCATGACACACCCCTGGGGTCAGAGGCCTGGTGGGGCTAAAAAAGCGGTCAAATAGGCTAAAAACTTCAAAAATCTTCTTCTGAAATTCTGGAAATGGTTTAGAATCAAATACTTTTCATAAAATAGAAAGGTCTAAGTCCTTTAAAATTGATGAAATTATATGACCTGGATGGTCTCGCATTTTCCCCGTGGCGAGGGGGTCAAGTTAACTATAGTTCTTACTTATAGTTGGAAAACACATTTATGAGCCAGTGTTTTGCTCAATTTTCCATTGGAAACGAGTCACAACTCTGAGTTAGAATATTAGCCTGAGATAGCATTTTAATATCAATAATCCCCATTGCGTCACTGGCGAACCCCCCTCGGCGGCCAGAAGGGTGGGCTAAAAAGGGTCACAATAGGCACAAACTTTCAAAAATCTTCTTCTTGAAATCTGGAAATGTACGAATCAAATATTTTCATTAAATAGAAAAAGGTCTTAAGGTCCTTTACAAAATTGTGAATTATATGACCTAGGGTTTCGCGTTTCCCTTGGGGAGGCCGTCAAGTTTACTATAGTTTATATAGGAAAAACACATTAATGAGCATTTTTTGCTCAATTTTCATAGGAAATGAGTCAAACTTGGTTAGAATTATTAGCCTGAGATAGCATTTTAATATCATATCCACATTGGTCCTGGCCGATCCCCTGGGGGCAGAGGGCGGGGCAAAAAAAGGGTCAAATAGGCTAAAACTTCAAAAATCTTCTAAAATTCTGGATATAGTGGAATCAAATAATTATAGATGGAAAGGTCTTAAGGTGTTTTATAAAAATTGTGAATTATATGACCTTGGGGTCTCACGTTACCCTCTGGGGAGGGGTCAAGTTTACTTTAGTTTATATAGGAAAAACATATTTGTGAACATTATTGCCCAATTTTCGTAGGAAATGAGTCAAACTTGATAAGAATTATTAGCCTAAGATATAGCATTTTAACATTCATATCCGTCCTCGAGGACCCCTTGGGGGACCAGAGTGGCAGGACCAAAAAGGGTCAAAATTATTAAAATTTCAAAAAATACCTCTAAGTTCATAGGTTTGATGGAAGCAAATACTCTTCATAGTCTAAAAAGTGAAATTTATAAATCACTGACCAACTTCAAGGACCAGCATATAGTGTTTATATGTCTTTAATTTGTTTCATTATATATTCTAACTCAGGTGACCGTTAAGGCCCATGGGCCTCTTGTTTTTTCTTTTGCAAATCGATGAAGACAATGTGTCATAGAGTATTTGCCCCTGATTAATAGATACACTTACATTTCGTTATTATATCACATTTCATTACCACTTTTGAAGCTCATATTGCTGTAAATGTAAATCATGTAATTTCTTTCATTCATTACATCTAATTTTCATATTTGTGTAACATTTGAATGACCATTTACAACTGTTACTTGTTAACTATATTTTTACATGAAATTATCACCCTTGAAGTACTAAAGTTATCTCCCCTGAATAAATTTTATTAAGTATCTCCCTTTATTCAGATGAGGACCAGCCAGACATTAAGGACATGGTTAAGAAGGAAAAGAGGATGATAGAGAAGCCGCGGCCTCAGAGATGGTACCATATCGAATATTATCTCCTCCCTGACGAGGAAGAGCTCATAAAATCTGACGTGGTTTCATATGGCCCTGCTGTCAAGATCTTCACCGAGCATGATTCCAGAGTGCTGAGAACATGGCAGGAAGGGGATCTTACATGGATTAGCTGGATTGAAAAGTATGTACTAGCCAATCAAATTACTGTATTCTCCATACTTTACTATCGCCCAGGTCGCTTAAAACATTGTAACATAGGTCCTGGTCACTTATAAGGGAGCAAAATACATACAAGCTGTAGACGAAAAAACTCTATGCCATATTATAACTCTTTCCACACTCATGGCACATAATCTGTCATAGTGAACATACAGATATATGCCTTTTATCATTTGAAACACATTATTACCATTTCAGTAACACAGTGAATGTGTCCAGAGCCTATACAATGTTACTATATTACCGTTTCAGTAACACAGTGAATGTGTCCAGAGAACTATACAATGTTACTATATTACCGTTTCAGTAACACGGTGAATGTGTCCAGAGACTATATAATGTTACTATATTACCGTTTCAGTAACATAGTGAATGTGTCCAGAGACTATACAATGTTACTATATTACCGTTTCAGTAACACAGTGAATGTGTCCAGAGACTATACAATGTTACTATATTACCGTTTCAGTAACACAGTGAATGTGTCCAGAGACTATACAATGTTACTATATTACCGTTTCAGTAACACGGTGAATGTGTCCAGAGACTATATAATGTTACTATATTACCGTTTTAGTAACACGGTGAATGTGTCCAGAGACTATACAATGTTAATATATTGCCGTTTCAGTAACACGGTGAATGTGTCCAGAGACTATACAATGTTACTATATTACCGTTTCAGTAACACAGTGAATGTGTCTAGAGACTATATAATGTTACTATATTACCATTTCAGTAACATAGTGAATGTGTCCAGAGACTATACAATGTTACTATATTACCGTTTCAGTAACACAGTGAATGTGTCGAGAGACTATACAATGTTACTACATTACCGTTTCAGTAACACAGTAAATGTTTCCAGAGACTATACAATGTTACTATATTACCGTTTCAGTAACATAGTGAATGTGTCCAGAGACTATACAATGTTACTATATTACCGTTTCAGTAACATAGTGAATGTGTCCAAAGACTATACAATGTTACTATATTACCGTTTCAGTAACACGGTGAATGTGTCCAGAGACTATACAATGTTACTACATTACCGTTTCAGTAACACAGTAAATGTTTCCAGAGACTATACAATGTTACTATATTACCGTTTCAGTAACACGGTGAATGTGTCCAGAAAATATATAATGTTACTATATTACCGTTTCAGTAACACGGTGAATGTGTCCAGAGACTGTATAATGTTAATATATTACCATTTCAGTAACACAGTGAATGTGTCCAGAGACTATACAATGTTACTATATTACCATTTCAGTAACACCGTGAATGTGTCCAGAGACTATACAATGTTACTATATATCCGTTTCAGTAACACGGTGAATGTGTCCAGAGACTATACAATGTTACTATATTACCGTTTCAGTAACACGGTGAATGTGTCCAGAGACTATACAATGTTACTATATTACCCTTTCAGTAACACAGTGAAGGTGTCCAGAGACTATATAATGTAAATATATTACCGTTTCAGTAACACAGTGAATGTGTCCAGAGACTATACAATGTTACTATATTACTGTTTCAGTAACACAGTGATTGTGTCCAGAGACTATACAATGTTACTATATTACCGTTTCAGTAACACAGTGAATGTGTCCAGAGACTATACAATGTTACTATATTACCCTTTCAGTAACACGGTGAATGTGTCCAGAGACTATACAATGTTACTATATTACCTTTTCAGTAACACAGTGAAGGTGTCCAGAGACTATACAATGTTACTATATTACCTTTTCAGTAACACGGTGAATGTGTCCAGAGACTATACAATGTTACAATATTACCGTTTCAGTAACACAGTGAATGTGTCCAGAGACTATACAATGTTACTATATTACCGTTTCAGTAACAAAGTGAATGTGTCCAGACTACGATACAATGTTACTATATTACCGTTTCAGTAACACAGTGAATGTGTCCAGAGACTATACAAAGTTACTATATTACCGTTTCAGTAACACGGTGAATGTGTCCAGAGACTATACAATGTTACTATATTACCATTTCAGTTACACAGTGAATCTGTCCAGAGACTATACAATGTTACTATATTACCATTTCATTAACACAGTGAATGTGTCCAGAGACTATACAATGTTACTATATGACCATTTCAGTAACACAGTGAATGTGTCCAGAGACTATATAATGTTACTATATTACCGTTTCAGTAACACGGTGAATGTGTCCTGAGACTATACAATGTTACTAGTATATTACCGTTTCAGTAACACAGCGAATGTGTCCAGAGACTATACACTGTTACTATATTACTGTTTCAGTAACACGGTGAATGTGTCCAGAGCCTATACAATGTTACTATATTACCGTTTCAGTAACACTGTGAATGTGTCCAGAGACTATACAATGTTACTATATTACCGTTTCAGTAACACGGTGAATGTGTCCAGAGACTATACAATGTTACTA
>SAYR01019398.1:18434-60509 GCA_004382745.1 Argopecten irradians irradians | reverse complement strand
GCCATATTGGATTTTGATTGTTAAAGTTTGTTACCGCTATTTCTCAGAAAGTACTGAAGGGATCTTTCTCAAATTTTATGTGTAGGTTCCCCTTGTACCCTAGTTGTGCATAGTACCTTTTAGGACTGATGCATAATGCCTTTCGGGACTGATCGGTAAACAAGATGGCCAACCGGCCGCCATCTTAGATTTCATTGTTGAAGTTTGTTACCACTATTTCTTAGAAAGTACTATAGCGATCTGTCTCAAATTTTATATGTCATGTGTTTGAAAAAGTTTGAAAAGCAGGGAAAAGACCCCTCTTTCCATTGTCAGACATAGATCTTTCTTTGGTGGGCGCCAAGATCCCTTTGGGATCTCTTGTTTAAATGTTTTACTTTGCATGATTTGCCCAGGTGTTACTTTGAAGCACAGGTTAATTGTTGATTCAAACTTAGAAATAAATTTAAAGTTTTTCAATGTAATGATTCAATCCATTGTTCCCTTTCTGATCATGTGATCTAGTTTATGTTCCATTTCTGATCATGTGATCTAGTTCATTGTTCCAATTCTGTCATGTGATCTTGTTCATTGTTCCATTTCTGATCAGGTGATCTTCATTGTTCCATTTCTGACCATATGATCTTTTCAGGTCATGTATGTGTGTATGCGTGAATGTATGTGTGAAAAGGTGAACACAGAAAAAAAACCCATATTGAATTACATTACATTGAATAATAATAATACAGTATGATGATCAATTGTAATATCAATATGATTTAAAGATAAAAGAATTATAAAAAAATGATCTTGTTCATAGTTCCATTTCTGATCAAGTGAACTTGTTCATTGTTCTATTTCTGATCATGTTCCATTTCTCATCATGTGATTTGTTCCTTGTTCCATTTCTGATCATGTGATCTTAACTTGTTCATTTTTGATCATGTGACCAACCTCATATGGGTATAATTTAGATACGGTAACCAAATGATCTTTCTGTTTATTTAATTTTTTTTATTCCAATTTGATGTCATGCTATGTTATGCATGGCATCCTAGAATGTACCTTCTCAGATGAATTTTTAGACCTATCATCATTACTTGACACATATAGATGAACATGAAGAAAAATTTGAGTAAATGGTGTCTGTAATGTGGATTGATCATGTTTGATGATGACTGTGGGATTTGTGGGGTACACTTGGTGTATAAGTCACCGTAGTTATATGTTTGTTAGTTGTAGTACAGGTTTCTTATACACATCCATGTCTGATGATTTTTAAAATGTTCACATGTTATTACACATATTACAATTTCATTGTTAGACATAAATTATTTAGTAGAATGATTGATCTTAAACATGTCTATGTCTGATGATTTTTAAATGTTGATATATAATTACACATAGAAATTCCTGCCTTTTGAGACTAGCGGAATAATTTGATTATAGTAACTTAGACATTATTACTGATCAGGATCACATGTTTATTATTGTGAATCAATAGTCCTCATGAGACTCACACCTGTAGTAGTACATGTGTATACAATAATTTAAGTCTCATGACAAAATATATATATTGATATATTTATTCATATATGTTGAAACATTTTGATTAAAGTATCTAAATAGCTTATTTCAGTGTTGGAAAACTCTCATTTATATATTTAGCTTATAAACAGCTAATTTGCATAGTTTAATTTACATAATCTATCTATTAATCAAATCCATAATATTAGCACTAATATATTGTCAGATTTCTACATCCTCCTATATTTATTGTTACAGTATTAATTAAAAGTTATATGTAATTTACTTCCATTCAATTAAATAATTAATCCATCCTATTCGAGCTGTGACCACCATAGTAATAGTTCCACTCCCTTTACCAGGTAAACACTTCCTACCAGTCAGATGTAAATTAATTCCACTTTCTTATAATAGTTATCTCCCCTTCTTACAGGTGAGGAGGAGAAGAAGGGTGTGAAGGGCATTGTTTTACGTCAGTCCAAGAGCTACACGAAAATGCAGCCGAAAAAATGCCAAGATACCCGTTCCATTCCAACACAAGTTACATTTTCTACCAAAAAGAAAGAAGGTTGGTTTTACTTTGTTTTATTTTTGAGGCAGATGAGTAATTAATGCCACTTAAATCTTATCCTAGTATCCTTGTGCGATTAAAATTTATGAGTGTAATCAGATTTAGAAACTGCAAAAGTATATCTCCGCAATAATATTCTGAGCAATATAGACCCTGACTTTCCCCAATGGGTCTAAGTAGCCTCCTGGATGACAGTTCTAGTTATTGCTCTTATTCATTTTACAATCAGCCATGTATCACATGAAATATGCAACATTGTAGCTATCAAGCATTACCTTTATTGTGCAGTCAAACTTAAAATAAATGGTAACCTGTTCAAGTATACAATTTCTGACTTAAGATGTAAAAGACTTTGAGATGAAAATTTTGGTTGTATGCTTGCCAAAAGAAACAACTTTGAATGTAGAATAAAACTGTTGAATTTCTTGTATTTTTAGTTAAGAATGAACCAGAGAAGCCACCATCTCCCACCGGCAGAACTGAATCACCCACCCCCAAAACTTTAGTGGGCGTGTCCAACAAGAAACTGGATTCCCAGGATGGCAGGTAGGGTAGTCACAGACATAAAATGTTCCTGGAATTCCAGGATGGCAGGTAGGGTAGTTACAAGCATTACATGTTCCTGGAATCCCAGGATGACAGGTAGGGTAGTCACAGGCATTACATGTTCCTGGATTCCTAGGATGGCAGGTAGGGTAGTTACAAGCATTACATGTTCCTGGAATCCTGGGATGGCAGGTAGGGTAGTTACAAGCATTACATGTTCCTGGATTCCCAGGATGGCAGGTAGGGTAATTACAGGCATTACATGTTCCTGGATTCCCAGGATGGCAGGTAGGGTATAGTCACAGGCATTACATGTCCCTGGAATCCCAGGATGGCAGGTAGGGTAGTTACAGGCATTACATGTTCCTGGAATCCCAGGATGGCAGGTAGGGTAGTCACAGGCATAACATGTTCCTGGAATCCCAGAATGACAGGTAGGGTAGTCACAGACATTACATGTTCCTGGAATCCCAGGATGGCAGGTAGGGTAGTTACAGGCAGTACATGTTCCTTGATTCCCAGGATGACAGGTAGGGTAGTAACAGACATTACATGTTCCTGGAATCCCAGGATGGCAGGTAGGGTAGTCACAGGCATTACATGTTCCTGGAATCCCAGGATGACAGGTAGGGTAGTTACAGGCATTACATGTTCCTGGAATCCCAGGATGACAGGTAGGGTAGTAACAGACATTACATGTTCCTGGATTCCCAGGATGACAGGTAGGGTAGTCACAGGCATTACATGTTCCTGGATTCCCAGGATGGCAGTTAGGGTAGTTACAGGCATTACATGTTCCTGGATTCCCAGGATGACAGGTAGGGTAGTTACAGGCATAACATGTTCCTGGATTCCCAGGATGGCAGGTAGGGTAGTTACAGGCATTACATGTTCCTGGATTCCCAGGATGGCAGGTAGGGTATTTACAGGCATTACATGTTCCTGGAATCCCAGGATGGCAGGTAGAGTAGTTACAGGCATTGCGTGTTCCTGGAATCCCAGGATGTCAGGTAGGGTAGTTACAGGCATTACATGTTCCTGGATTCCCAGGATGGCAGGTAGGGTAGTTACAGGCATTACATGTTCCTGGAATCCCAGGATGACAGGTAGGGTAGTTACAGACATTACATGTTCCTGGAATCCCAGGATGGCAGGTAGGGTAGTTACAGGCATTACATGTTCCTGGATTCCCAGGATGGCAGGTAGGGTAGTTACAGGCATTACATGTTCCTGGAATCCCAGGATGGCAGGTAGGGTAGTTACAGACATTACATGTTCCTGGATTCCCAGGATGGCAGGTAGGGTAGTTACAGGCATTACATGTTCCTGGAAACCCAGGATGACAGGTAGGGTAGTCACAGGCATTACATGTTCCTGGATTCCCAGGATGGCAGGTAGGGTAGTCACAGGCATTACATGGTCCTGGATTCCCAGGATGGCAGGTAGGGTAGTTACAGGCATTACATGTTCCTGGAATCCCAGGATGGCAGTTAGGGTAGTTACAGGCATTACATGTTCCTGGAATTCCAGGATGGCAGGTAGGGTAGTTACAAGCATTACATGTTCCTGGAATCCCAGGATGGCAGGTAGGGTAGTTACAGGCATTACATGTTCCTGGAATCCCAGGATGGCAGGTAGGGTAGTTACAGGCATTACATGTTCCTGGATTCCCAGGATGGCAGGTAGGGTAGTCACAGGCATTACATGTTCCTGGATTCCCAGGATGGCAGGTAGGGTAGTTACAGGCATTACATGTTCCTGGAATCCCAGGATGGCAGGTAGGGTAGTTACAGGCATTACATGTTCCTGGATTCCCGGGATGACAGGTAGGGTAGTTACAGGCATTACATGTTCCTGGATTCCCAGGATGGCAGGTAGGGTAGTTACAGGCATTACATGTTCCTGGATTCCCAGGATGGCAGGTAGGGTAGTCACAGACATTACATGTTCCTGGATTCCCAGGATGGCAGATAGGGTAGTTACAGACATTACATGTTCCTGGAATCCCAGGATGGCAGGTAGGGTAGTCACAGGCATTGCATGTTTCTTATTTACTTCAAATACCTATTTGCTAAAAATTCAATTCTGTCAGATTTTTTTTACCATAAATCTTCTAACATGTTTACTATTAAAATACATATTTCAAATTTTTGATGCATCATGTAAAAGAAAGCTAGCAGCATGTTACAACATTTAAAGGGACAATTCAGTCTAAGAGAACATTAAAATTTGTACTAATATCGGAAAAACCCCTGTTCTAATGAAAGTTAGATCAGTCGGTTTTACTGTGATATGCCAGAAAAGCCCATGGTGGTGAAATGTTCAAACTCGCTCGCTATCCACCATTACACATTGTGGTCGAACATCTTGTATGCCGAACCCTTTCCCTTGCTCGTAGAGTAATGCAACTTTTGTCTAGAACTGCTCAAATTGCTCTGACAGTAGTGTGTTTACCTTATTAGGTGAATTAGCTTTCCTCAAAATCATTTCATCACCTCCTTAGTGGTTATGTAGTTCATTTGTTTAACGCTCGTGACTTTGGCTCGGGTATGAGTAAAGCGTACATATTGTACCTGCTTAATCGTATTGATCAACGATTTGTAATTACAACGGTATCAATTAAAATACTAAACATTGACGTGGAATTTGTCAATATTTTGTGTTATATATTTCATAAGAAATGTAGAACAATACATTTATGCCATAGTTTGCTTCTTGGTTATGTAAAAGAATTAACCTGAGTGAATTGTCTCTTTAAGTTATTGAAAAAAAAAAAATTGTTCATTTATAAAAAAAAAAATGGCTTATAATGATAATTTTTTACTACACCTTAATGAATTTACCTTCTTGCAAATATCTAGAAGTTTTGTATATAAGAATAAAGCTGAATTTTTATATTCAAAATTAGCCTAAATCATACCATCAATTGATTTGCTTTTCTCCATACAGAGGGTCCTTCAGTAGACTAGGGCGATTAGCTGGAGTTGACCCTGCCCCTGCCTCATCCCCCAGGCCCGGAAGGGACTCAGTTCACAGTAAGATGAGCTCCGATAAGATAAGTCAAAAATCACAAACATCCAAACAAAGAATCAAGGAGGATAAGAATGCCGGATCACCATCAGGGCGAAATGCCAAATCTGCAGAGTCAGCAGGTAGGTCAAAGTTTCAGTGGGGGCAGAAATCGTTATATAGGTCAATGTTTGGTGGGGGCAGAAATCGTTATATAGGTCAATGTTTGGGGAGGGGGCAGATATGATTATATAGGCCAATGTTTGGTGGAGGCAGAAATCGTTATATAGGTCAATGTTTGGTGGGGGCAGAAATCGTGATATAGGTAAATGTTTGATGGGGGCAGAAATTGTGATATAGATCCATGTTTGGTGGGGGCAGAAATCGTTATATAGGTAAATGTTTGATGGGGGCAGAAATAATTATATAGGTCAATGTTTGGTGGGGGCAGAAATCGTTATATAGGTCAATGTTTGGTGGGGGCAGAAATTGTTATATAGGTCAATGTTTGATGGGGGCAGAAATAATTATATAGGTCAATGTTTGGTGGGGGCAGAAATTGTTATATAGGTCAATGTTTGGTGGGGGCAGAAATTGTTATATAGGTCAATGTTTGGTGGGGGCAGAAATCGTTATATAGGTCAATGTTTGGTGGGGGCAGAAATTGTTATATAGGTCAAAGTTTGGTGGGGGCAGAAATTGTAATATAGGTCAATGTTTGATGGGGGCAGAAATCGTGATATAGGTCAATGTTTGGCGGGGGCAGAAATTGTTATATAGGTCAATGTTTGGTGGGAGAGAAATCGTTATATAGGTCAATGTTTGGTGGGGGCAGAAATTGTTATAAAGGTCAATGTTTGGTGGGGGCAGAAACTGTTATATTGGTCAAAATTTGGTGGGGGCAGAAATAGTTATACAGGTCAATGTTTGATGGGGGCAGAAATTGTTATATAGGTCAATGTTTGGTGGGGGCAGAAATCAATATGTAGGTCAATGTTTGGTGGGGGCAGAAATTGTTATATAGGTCAATGTTTGGTGGGCGAAGAAATCGTCTATAGGCAAAGTTTGATGTGAGCCTAAATTTTAATGTAGTTTAAAGTTTGACATGGGCGGAAACATTATGTAGCACAAGGTTTGGTGTGGGGTGAAATCGATATGTAGGTCAATGTTTGGTTTTGGCCGGAATCATGAATGTGCTTTCTTGTCTTAAGATTTATGGAAAACAAAACAATAATATGATATGTAATATGTCAACGTCTGTTTCACAGGGTCTAGAATTGAGGCTTTAAAGGAAGCTCAAAGAATAAAGAGACAGAAGAAATCTGATGCTGCTCAATTAGCTGCCCAGCAAGCTGCAGACCAGATTTTCAAGTTTGGGACCTGTATGATCCCAGTTAGAATGGCCAACTTCTTTACAGGTATTGGAATGCTTAAAACACTTTTACAGGCATCAAAAGTCCTGACTTATTACCATAAACCCTGATTTTGAATCCCATATGTGGGGCAGTTTTCAGTCACTGACCACTTGTTGGTGGATCTTTCTCTGGGTAACTCTTGTCTTTCCTCTACCTCCTAAATGTTAACCTAGCTTGTCCTCAAACTGCTTAAAAGTACTTAATGCATATTGTTATGATTTTAAGGTTACCTTGGATTAAAGTGTTAAGGAGGTAGATATTCTTCTACTAGCTGAGCACTTTAGGGTCACAGTGGCTTAGTGGCTAAGAGGTGTGATATTTTACCTCTGATTACCTGGCATCCACATTCGGGTCTGAATGGATAATTGATTCAAGATGTCTGTCATTCTACTACTAAGCTGTGATGTACCTGTGGTCTTATGTTCAAACCATTATGTAGTAGTAAATCACAGGTAGATATATCAAGGAGACAGGCTTAAAAATGATTGGTTTGGTTATATTACTTTAACGCCATATTAACAGCAAGAGTCATTTAAGGACATGCCAGGTTTGTTGGTGGAGGAAAGTCGCAGTACTTGGAAAAAACCACCAACCAGAGGTCAGTACCTGGCAACTGCCCCACATGGGATTAAACTAATAGCAGAAGTGGAGGGCTTGTGGTAAATATGTTGGGACATCTGAACCACTCAGCCACCATGATCACTGCAATGATCGTTAGTTGTCGTAAATGAAGTGTAAAACACAAGCAAATGAAATACCTGATTGTAAAAACAGCAATTTCATCAAAATCCAACTATAAACCAAGCATTATGTTTTTCTTAAAGCTATGAAAACAAAATCAACATGCAAAATCAAATTTAACTAATACAATATTTTTCTTCAGGAATGAAGAGTGTGACCAGCCGCCTGGCTGAGCCTGTGATGGGCGTAGAGGATTGTTTTATCAGCCTCAAGGTAGATGGACCAATCATGTCAGAGAAACAGAAACTGGAACTTAATCCAATGATCATAAAGGTTCATTCCTGTACGAATCTACCTGACTCTCCTATCAGCTACCCAGAACTGAAAATGAGGTACGCACGTCTGATATGGAACCAGCTATTGTTGGGCGAGTTGGCTTATATGTGATCAATGTATATCAAGGGTTTGAGATCCCAAAATGACGTGGGTAAATTAAAATTTACCGTCAATAAGTACCGACGTCCAGTGATTATAAAATCATCATTTGATTTGATTCTTGTGATATAATCATCAGAAGGTGGGACTTATCAATGGTAAATTGTATTTTACCCATGTCATTTTGGGATCGCAGAACTCCAGAATTAGACGCATAAATTATTCTATTTATTGATATGTATATAGAGAATACATGGTTAGTATCTTAAAGTACAAGGTTTATTTTGGTGCGAGACTTAGGAAAGCCTGAGATGCCTTGTCATCTTGGCTTTCTGTGTCGAGTACCAAAATAAAACTTGTATTGTAAGATACTAACCATGTATTCTGTTTATCCTACAACCATTATGGCATTCAAAACGAAAGCAAATTGACAGTTATTTATGAGACGCTTCTTTGATGCGGAGGTAAATATTCATTTACTGCTGTGGGAAATAAGTGTGATATATCACTGAAACAATATGAATACTCAAAAACAATAAATATCCGTTAAAAAATTACTTTACAATACATACCTTTGCCATTAGCCAAGAAAAATACGACACCGCCACACGAGATTTTCGATATCGTAAAAATGACATCATTCCAGTGAATGTGACGTCACGTTTTAGCGGGAATGAATGACATTTCATTCACTAGAAGGTTCAAGTTCTGGGTCAAGATAGAAAAAGTTCCGTCAGATATGGAACAAATTCATGTGATTGTATTAACGGATAAAGCACAAGTTTATGTGTATTGACAGATAAAGCACAAGTTTATCTGGCAGTAGAACTTTATGGGTCAGTATGTGGGACAGTTGCAGGATAAAAATCTTTATATTTTGTTGTACTATGTTTTTTTCTGGTATTGAAACTTTAAATAAGTTTGAGGAATTTTTTTCAATATTTTTCCTTTGTGTTCTTGAAACTCATTTTATATGTTGTAATTACATTTACAGGTATCCACATATACATTAAATGCAATCTGGTATATGATAGTTTCCTTTAATTTTACATTATCTATATTTTTCCAGGTGTAAACCAGTGTATTGTAAGTATGAGTTCTTCAAACAGCCTGTACACACCAGTGCCGGTCGAGACCACGCCCGGAATATCTACTGGGATGATGTCAATGTGGTACTAACAGGTACGTTCATATACACTACTGTAAAAATTTGGCACAATCATTTTGAACAAGTTTGCAAAATGATGATATTGTACATTCACATTATTTTGACATAATCATTACATACATGAAATGCAATATGACACTATTATTATTTAGCACATTCTTGTCTTAACACGAAAAGCGCTAAATAATATCACCGCCAACAGTAAGAAGTGATGACAACATGGAACTAACTGTTGGCTAGACTTTATAAGTAGTTCGACTGGGAAAAAATTCAGTTGTATCTAGGGCTTTGTGGCTCAATGGTAAAACGCTTGTTTTTAATGTTTTCTGCACAACATCGTTTTTTGCACTATATGTTGGCTTTTTTCACCAAATACTTTTTTCATCTTTCAAAAAAAAAAAAATGCTTATATGTTAACATCTGTGCAAACAAGAAGATTGATATATTTACTGTTACATATTTTATAATCATTGTCAAATAGAATCCAGTTGATAACCTGGGGAGGGTAAATGACTCAGACGCTCAAGTATTGTCTCGATGAAAAAAAACACCAAATGGAATATTGTGAACTCTCAAAAAGTTAACTTGTTTCACTGTTAACACATGATTACTTTACAGGTACATTAGATCCATCCGAATTTCGTCAGTATTTGAACGGTCCTCCGCTGGAGATTGAAGTTCATGACCGAGATCGTCGTGAGGAGGATGTCCGACTCAAACCAACTCTGTTTGGAGATGACTTGGAAGATGAAAAGATCAGCAATGTTGGCACCATCACAAGTAAGTCAGGGGAAGTTACTCTGGTGTCAGTAGGTTCATCATTTAGTTAGGGGAGATAATTCTGGTATTGACAGGGACTATTCCGTAAATATGGCAAGGGAGGTTACTCTCTCCTCAAAAAGATGCCACTTCATGTACACATCAACTGTAGTTTGTTTCATTTCCCTTCAAATTAGCCTTCACCCACCTTTACAAGGTACTTTAGTTAACTGCCTTCAATGGGATATACCTCCTGAAATTGAGCTCCCTGTATCACCCATTTGTATGACCCATTTATAAAAGGAGGTGGCTTATAGTTTTATTCCATGTCTGTCTTGTCCCAGTCTGTCCTCTCTCCCCCGCCTATCCTGTCACGTCCTGCATTGATAAAGATGGAGGCAGTTATATCTTGCTGATATTTCCAATCTCTTCCAAAAAAGAAATTGGACAACAACAAAGATTTTTTTCACTTTTCATAACATAATTAAGTTAAAATTTCTTTATCACGCTTGTTTCCTTTGTCATTGTTATCTATGTGACCTTGACCTTATTTTGATTGACAGGTCGGAGAACCCTACATAACCCATTCACAGGGAGGAATAAACCATGGGATCCATATGGTACCACCAAAGTGGATCTGTCGGAGCTCCTTCTTGGCCACAAGTACCTACACATCAAGGTGCCTATCCATAACTGTGGTATTCCTGATGTTCTTGGTTCCAAGGACGGCGGGGATGGAAAACTGGTTGGCTTCCCAGGGGCTGTGGATGGACCAGGTATGGTTATATATGTTTGGAGATAGTCAAATGTCTAGGTGAATCTGACCAGAAAAGATTTATACCAGTCAAATGTCTAGGTGAGTCTGACCTGGAAAGATCTATACCGGTCAAATGTCTAGGTGAATCTGACCAGAAATGATCTATACCTATCAAATGTCTAAGTGAATCTGACCAGAAAATATCTATACCAGTCAAATGTTTAGGTGAATCTGACCAGAAAATATCTATACCAGTCAAATGTCTAGGTGAATCTGACCAGAAAATATCTATACCAGTCAAATGTCTAGGTGAATCTGACCAGAAAAGATCTATTCCAGTCAAATGTTTAGGTGAATCTGACCAGAAAATATCTATACCAGTCAAATGTCTTGGTGAATCTGACCAGAAAAGATCTATACCTGTCAAATGTCTAGGTGAATCTGACCTGAAAAGATCTGAACCAGAAATTCACCTGAAATTTTCTGATGAATTTGACCTGAAAATGTATTTGTTTGACTTTGCTATTCTATTCAAAGTCACTTGCACACACATAACGTCACAATCAGTACCTACACGCAAGGGCAGATATAACTATAATATGCAAAAACAGAATACATATTGGTCACGCTTGAGTAGGTTGCTTTTTTTTATTTCATTTTTATAATGTATATTGTTTTTTAATTCAAAACTTTTAAAATATAAAATAAAGTTAAAATATATATCAGCTGGTCACTACGTTAGTTCTAACACGTAATATTGTGTATTGTTACAGTGGACAGACCTATATCAGCTGGTCACTACGTTAGTTCTAACATGTAATATTGTGTATTGTTACAGTGAACAGACCTATATCAGCTGGTCACTACGTTAGTTCTAACATGTAATATTGTGTATTGTTACAGTGGACAGACCTATATCAGCTGGTCACTACGTTAGTTCTAACATGTAATATTGTGTATTGTTACAGTGGACAGACCTATATCAGCTGGTCACTACGTTAGTTCTAACATGTAATATTGTGTATTGTTACAGTGGACAGACCTATATCAGCTGGTCACTACGTTAGTTCTAACATGTAATATTGTGTATTGTTACAGTGGACAGACCTATATCAGCTGGTCACTACGTTAGTTCTAACATGTAATATTGTGTATTGTTACAGTGGACAGACCTATATCAGCTGGTCACTACGTTAGTTCTAACATGTAATATTGTGTATTGTTACAGTGGACAGACCTATATCAGCTGGTCACTACGTTAGTTCTAACATGTAATATTGTGTATTGTTACAGTGGACAGACCTATATCAGCTGGTCACTACGTTAGTTCTAACATGTAATATTGTGTATTGTTACAGTGGACAGACCTATATCAGCTGGTCACTACGTTAGTTCTAACATGTAATATTGTGTATTGTTACAGTGGACAGACCTATATCAGCTGGTCACTACGTTAGTTCTAACATGTAATATTGTGTATTGTTACAGTGGACAGACCTATATCAGCTGGTCACTACGTTAGTTCTAACATGTAATATTGTGTATTGTTACAGTGGACAGACCTATATCAGCTGGTCACTACGTTAGTTCTAACATGTAATATTGTGTATTGTTACAGTGGACAGACCTATATCAGCTGGTCACTACGTTAGTTCTAACATGTAATATTGTGTATTGTTACAGTGGACAGACCTATATCAGCTGGTCACTACGTTAGTTCTAACACTATGATGAAGATTAAGATAGAGCTGGCCCATCCCCTTACCACACCAGAAAAAGTGGCAATTCACCAGCCTTTAGGATCTACCAGGGAGGTAATTGTCTAGTTAGATAACATAAAAAAACTTGATATATATGTCCCATTGAAATTTATACAATCATTTCGTTGGCCATTTTTTGACAAAGAAATTTCTCTCAATGCCCATATTCAAAATGATGGAATGCTAATGTTCTTGCAGAGGTAATTTCAAAGTGAGAAATTGTGGAAGGTTCTCGGTCGATACAAACGTCACATAATTGTATGTCGGGCCAATAATACAATACAGTACATATAGATTTACTGAAGTTTGTTGATCTGAGTTTGTTATACACCAGTGGTACATTTTTTATTTGTCAACCTGGGTTCTAGGTAGTTAGTCTTATTTGCTTATCTGATGTGTATTTACCTCTTCTCATGATTATCTGTTTTTACCTTCAGGATATTATCTGTACTCATAGTTAACTGAATTTACCTGGAGTATAATATTTACCTGTTCTCATGGCTACCTGATTTTACCTGCAGTGTAATATTTACCTGTTCTCATGGCTACCTGATTTTACCTGCAGTGCCCTTTTGGAAGGATTGTCTTCATATTCGACTACAAGAACACCGCCCTGCTCCATCAGCTACAAAACTTGGTAACAGACGTCAATGCTCAGGCCCTGGAATTGGACGACATGCCGCAACATGTGATCAACGCGGCGCTGTCCACCTACAAACTATCTCTGTAGGTATAATACATCCACGAGTCATCACTTTAGAAACAGTTAAGCAATGACGCATGGGTTTCCGACGATAGGTATTATAATATAGAAAACATATTCAAGTTATGTAAACAGACGTCATCATTCATAATACAAATTCACTCTTGACTCTTTATTTAACAATGAATAAATAATGATTTGACTAAGAAAGAAGGTGTTAACAGCTCAGATTGGCCTAGAGTAAAACTATAAAAAGGAGTATTGTTTTAGGTACAGAAAAAAAATAAGGGTCGGGAGGTGAAAAACTAGGGTCGGTCGGGTAACCCTAAACAGACACATTTTTTTCTTTTTGGCCTAATGACAAGCAGATCAGTTCAACCGCAGACAAAATATTTCTGATTAATAGTTAGGTTTATTACCGCTTTGAATATTCATAAACTTATTTCATTTTGAGTTACATGTACTATAAACCAACTAATTTGTGTGTAATAAATTTTAGTGTATTTTACGTGCAATAGAAAAACAAGAAATTAAGTTGCCGAGAAATTAAGGTGGATTCGCTTTAAAGATTTGTGTTGTGAAAATAAATCCTGCTAATATTTGATCTTACTGAACTCCAAGTTTTACCACGTACAGTCCTACCACAGTCCTACCACAGGCCTGCTGTTTTCTTTATATATATATCATTATATAAGAAATAAAAACAATAACGACTGACTAGTGAGCGCTTTCACTCCATTGTTTTTATTGTTTTTATATCTTATAGATTTCGTCCGTAAGGATTTTTCTTCAAATTTATTATATTATAATATCATATACAATGATTTGTGGCTGTATTTTCCATTGCTAGAGAGCAACAAAAGAGCCGAACTCTGAACATCGTGACAGGATTTCAAGTGATGGATGGTGTAATGCATTTATTTATGTTGGAAGGTCTTCATGAACAGGCCATCAAAACCTTGTGGAACTCTTTACCAAAGCCGGAGAAGTCAGGTAAGAGTTTAGGGTCAAGTGAGGTCATGACCTTTGTAAGGTCATGTTAATATAGGTGAGATTAGATGTAGAGAGGTCAATAACAGGGACATGTGAGGGTCAAAAAAATGTAATTATATTTAATGTTGATCTATAATAACATTTTATAACTCAAATCAACAAGTTTATTCCTGTTATTGATGGATCTGATATCAAAAACTGAGAAAAGATCTATATTAATCATTTTGTTGTCATTTCCATGCATTGTTTGTACAGACGTGAAAGTGCTGTACAATTCGGATATGAGCTTCAGTGAACGTCTGTACGGACCCCTCGATGTTGATCTGTGTCGAGTGAAGCTTCACGAGTCACTGACCCAGATTATCCAGCAACCCCTTCTGTACGTGAGGGACATGGTCCCAAAGGCCTGTTTCGAAGCACTTATAAGGATCTATGAGGTATGGTGTTTACAAAATCACAAATTTTTATGATTGTTAAAGACTTTATCATTATAGGCAAAACTGTTTTTGATTGGTAATTGAATACAGAATAGGAAATATTTTTGTTTGAACTTTTTCATTTTGAGATTCTAAGCAATTTTTTCCTTTTTTTATTTTGATTATATTTTCTCTAAATTGATTTGATGATTTTATTATATCCCGACAATATTGTGTGTATAAAGCAGTTTAGACAAATAAAATGATTATATAAACAATTTCCATTGATTGTTTTATAGTTGACAAAGTTGGACCAAATGAGGAGTGTTGTGAGAAATGATCTCTTCCCTAATGCCGACATGATAATTTCTATGAGTAAAGAGTTTGGGGTTCCTCTCACGCAGGCAGATTTTGAAGGTAAGAAAAGTAGTACTGTTTTGGTTGACATGTAATTTACTGTTTTATGTATTATGCCTATTTTATATGACCGCCTGACCCAGCTGCCATTTGAAAGTCCCATTTTAAACTTCTTCTGTTTCATTGGAGTTGTAGTGCTGATGTAAAGGAAGGACAGCCGATTGAATTTTATTTATTTTTTGGCTTTAAAAAAAATTGTTACCATTGTTACGATGCACATTTCACAACATTGTTGTAAAATAACAGTTTCATTACAAAACATATTTCTTACTTCTCTTTGGGTCACGCTGAAAATCCAAGCTGAATGCCAACTTGAAAAACATTAAAATATAAATGTCTTCAGTTTTACCATACTTAGCTCAGATTTAAATAAAAATATTTGAACTTTAATTCTGCTCTTCAAAATTTTCCAAAAGGTCCTATATGGACTACATGTTATTTTATTACCACTAAGAGTTGTATGTCAAGAGTTTGTTTTGAAACCTGGTTATTAAAATGTTTTCTTGTGTTCAGAACTTCAACCAGAGGAGGAGAAGCTCCGAGAACCAGATGTACAGGTCACTCACTACGACTCCTTTATAAGGGAGACAAGTCGACTGTGGACGCCGATAGATCACTATAACAAAGAATATGTGGAGCGTCTGGGTAACCGCGAACAACAACACAACTTTATACACGAAAACAAGGTAAATAACAAAACAGGAATAATACAAAGTACAGTATGTGCTCTAAAATAAAGTAAACAGCACTACTTGAAATGGGGAAAAATAAATTGGCTAAAAATATAACAAATTAACAGATCAGTAGCAGGAAAATTAAAGAATTTTCTACATAAAAATAAAGTTATGTATAATTAACAATGAAGTATTTCATTTTTAAATAAAAAAAGAAATGGAAAAATATGTAAAGACATGGAAACAAAGCAACAGAAGTTCAAACCTGGTTACAGGATAAATGTAAATCAGATGTCATCATTGATGTAGTTCAAATCCCTTATGAGGCGGTTGCTGGGAACTGACTGCCGGTCAATGGGTTTTCTCAGAGTAGACCAGCTTTCTTTCATCAACTAACCTGAGAAGTCCTTTAATAGAGGAAAGATTTTTAGAGGTCATGATTGATAATATTTTGTATTGTATTAATTAAGAAATTCAAGCAAGTAATTGCAGAGATTTACTTTATTATATTTTTGCTTAAACAGCAAGATATAATTTTCTTCCATCAACTAACCTGAGAAGTCCTTTAATAGAGGAAAGATTTTTAGAGGTCATGATTGATAATATTTTGTATTGTATTAATTAAGAAATTTAAGCAAGTAATTGCAGATATTTACTTTACTATATTTTTGCTTAAACAGCAAGATATAAAAAATGCCAGTGAGATAAACAAAAAAGAGAGAGAAATGAACAAGGTACCGACGATCCATGCTGACGTCAAAGTGGCACACAACTACAGTTCCCAGACACTTAACTCAACAGAGCTTGCCAAGGAGAAACTACGACAGATGTTGGCAGAGGTAAGACTAGAGTGGATCACCCCTGAAGACACATTTAGGCTCTTCTAAATCATAGACTAGACCAGTCCATTATGAAATTTCAGGGGTGAATGAGTTAAAAAACACCTTTTAGGTTCCAGGTTCAAAGAGAGCATTTGGAGTAAAAAAGTCCTATTTAATAATTTTCGAAACTCTTTATGAAGTTTCTAGATTTGACATCATAGTAGTATAGCCAGCTAAGGTTGGTAGCATACATTACCTTATCACAATTTTGCCTTAGTGAATATCTCGGTATGAAAACCACCTACTCAATTAGACCACTTTCTTTGGATATCATATGACCAAATTGAACAAAATTTGACCTGTGTGTAAAGACCACCTGGCTAAGAAGGCCAGTTTGTTCGCATTCCTAGAATGAAGACAGACTAAACTGAACAGTGAATTAATATCTGCAGAATTGATATTGATAGGAAGGTCCAGTCAATTTTTAAATCTGTGAATGTTAATTTCTGCAAACATTTTTTTTGAAATGGAAATTACGAACATAAGTAGCCACCAAAGACAATTACAGAACATGGTATTAAACTTTATCTACACATTACAGCACCCAGACACTTGATATATTGTATTTAACTTGTATATCTACACATTACAGCACCCAGACACCCGATATACCTACTGCCAAGACTACCACCATTCCATGACGGTTGTCCCTGTAAATGTAGAAGCTCTGAAGAAACAGGCTCAGAAGGAAGCCAAGGAACGCTGGAAAACGGAGACAGGGTGGATCTACCCGGGCATGAAGACCATGCAGGAATGTAACGTACACCCAGGCCGTCCCGATACGGCCAGAGCTGAGGAACTGACAGAGGTATGTAAGAGACTTGAGTGTTCCTTGTGGATGTGGGCAATATCATGGTGGCTTCGGTAAAAATCATATTAATACTGTCAGATAATTATAGACTATTGTAGGGTTTTAGCTGCTACATAGCCGACAGACAAAATTCGAAAGTTATTATTTGTGCAGTAAATGGTATTACTTCAGAATATTACATGCTTGCACAGTCAGTAATTGCATTCATTATAGATATTTTTTCGTAGTGCAACAAATTGTTTTCTTTTAACCTTGCTTTTAAAGTTGAATTTGATACTCAATCTTTTCAAGGACTGTAAATATGCATATGTCACTTTTGTAACTAAAGAAATATACAAAGTTGCCTATTCTTGTTTTGAATTGATAAAATATACTTTTGGCAGCGGTGTAGCACCTTTTTAATGTGACAATCATAAAATTGTGGAAAGATGCAGACATTCTGTATGTTACTTTCCATATAAATATCATTTCCATAGAAATGTGTGTTGGTTCTTGGATAGCTACCCTACCTAGCTACATTGTACCTTAATATGGCACGCACTAATATGTATCACACTGGGGGAGGAAGCATACAACTTGCCCTATTGACCTATCTGTATTCATCTTTACTGTAATTCTTGTTTTGTAATCGTTTTATGAATGTAAATGTTATGTATGAATTTGTTCTATAAATGTTAACATGCTTTCTATTTTTCTGTTGTTGACTGGATTATTAAATATTGACCTCTATGTGATGACCATTGTTTAATTTGTTGACATGGTGATGACCTTGTTGTGATTACCTTTGTACAAATTGTTGACATGATGGTGACCTTGCTGTGATGACCTTTGTACAAATTGTTGACATAAAGGTGACCTTGCTGTGATGACCTTTGTACAAATTGTTGACATGTTGCTGACCTTGCTGCGATGAACTTTGTACAAATTGTTGACATGGTTGCCCTATTGACCTATCTGTATTCATCTTTACTGTAATTCATGTTTTGTAATCGTTTATGAATGTAAATGTTATGTATGAATTTGTTTTATAAATGTTAACATGCTTTCTATTTTTCTGTTGTTGACTGGATTATTAAATATTGACCTCTATGTGATGACCATTGTTTAATTTGTTGACATGGTGATGACCTTGCTGTGATTACCTTTGTACAAATTGTTGACATGATGGTGACCTTGCTGTGATGACCTTTGTACAAATTAATGACATACTGATGACCTTGCAGTGATGACCTTTGTACAAATTGTTGACATGGTGATGACCTTGCTTTGAAGACCTTTGTACAAATTTTGACATGGTGATGACCTTTGTACAAATTAATGACATACTGATGACCTTGGTGTGATGACCTTTGTACAAATTGTTGACATGATGGTGACTTTGTTGTGATGACTTTGTACAAATTGTTGATATAATGGTGACCTTGCTGTGATGACCTTTTTACAAATTGTTGATATGGTGATGGCCTTGCTGTGATGAATTTTGTACAAATTGTTGATATCATGGTGACCTTGCTGTGATGACTGTACAAATCGTTGACATGATGGTTACCTTGCTGTGATGACCTTTGTACAAATTGTAGACATGATGGTGACCTTACTGTGATTACCTTTGTACAAATTGTTGACACGATGGTGACCTTGCTGTGATTACCTTTGTACAAATTGTTAACATGAAGGTGACCTTGCTGTGATGATCTTTGTACAAATTGTTGACATGTTGCTGACCTTGCTGCGATGACCTTTGTACAAATTGTTGACATGGTGATGACCTTGCTTTGAAGACCTTTGTACAAATATTGACATGGTGATGACCTTTGTACAAATTAATGACATACTGATGACCTTGCAGTGATGACCTTTGTACAAATTATTGACATTATAGTGACCTTGCTGAGGTGACTGTACAAATCGTTGACATGATGGTTACCTTGCTGTGATGACCTTTGTACAAATTGTAGACATGATGGTGACCTTACTGTGATTACCTTTGTACAAATTGTTGACATGATGGTGACCTTGTTGTGATGACTTTGTACAAATTGTTGATATAATGGTGACCTTGCTGTGATGACCTTTTTACAAATTGTTGATATGGTGATGGCCTTGCTGTGATGAGTTTTGTACAAATTGTTGATATCATGGTGACCTTGCTGTGATGACTGTTCAAATCGTTGACATGGTGATGGCCTTGCTGTGATGAACTTTGTACAAATTGTTGATATCATGGCGACCTTGCTGTGATGACTGTATAAATTGTAGACATGATGGTTACCTTGCTGTGATGACCTTTGTACAAATTGTAGACATGATGGTTACCATGCTGTGATGACCATTGTACAAATTGTTGACATGATGGTGACCTTGCTGTGATTACCTTTGTACAAATTGTTGACATGATGGTGACCTTGCTGCGATGATCTTTGTATAAATTACGAACTGTCCAAGGTATTGACCTTGCAGCTGTGCTTGGCTGAAATATTTTGTATAAATTGTCGACATAACGTTGACCTTGCTACGATGACCTATGTATAAGTTGTGTTGACATGGTGACCTTTACATAAATTGTCGACATGGTGTTGACCTTGGTGCGGTGACCTTTGTTTAAATTGTTGACCTGGTGATGAACTTTGTACAAATTGATGTCATAATGATGACCTTGCTACGATGACCTTTGTACATATTGTTGAGGTGTTGACCTTGCTGTAATGACCTTTGCATAAATTGTGAACTGTACAAGGTATTGACCTTGCAGCTGTGATTGGCTGAAATCTTATTATATAAGTTGTGGACACGGTGTTGACCCTTTTGTATAAGTTGTAGACACGGTGTTGACCCCTTTGTATAAGTTGTGGACACGGTGTTGACCCCTTTGTATAAGTTGTGGACACGATGTTGACCTTGCCGAGATGACATTTGTATAAGTTGTTGACATAGTGATGAACTTTTTATAAATTATTGATTCGATGTTAACATTCCTGTGATGACTTTTAGATAAAGTTTTCACATGGGTGTTGATCTTGCTGATATTGGTTTTGTACAAATGGTTGACATGGTGTTGACCTTGCTGAGATGTTAAATTTGTAGACATTGAGACATTGTAATGACCTAAATTACCGACAGTGGTGACTTTGCTGTCCGTGATGACTTTGTATAAGTTGTTGACATGGTGATGACCTTTATATACGTTGTTGATATGGTGATGGTCTTTGTTGAAGTTGTTGACATGGTGATGACTTTGCTGCGATGACCATTATATAATTTGTTGACATGGTGATGACCTTTGTTGAAGTTGTTGACATGGTGTTGGTCTTTGTTTAAGTTGTTGACATGGTGATGACCATTATATAAGTTGTTGACATGGTGATGGTCTTTGTTGAAGTTGTTGACATGGTGATGACCTTGCTGTGATGACCTTTTTATAAGTTGTTGACATGGTGATGGCCTTTGTATAAATTGTTGACATGGTGATGACCTTGCTGTGATGACCTTTGTATAAGTTGTTGACATGGTGATGACCTTTGTATAAATTCCTGATATGATGTTGACATAGTGATGACCTTTGTATGTTTGATGTATATTGTTTATTACAGAGAACACAAATTCATGTTATTTGGGTAAATAACGTAATTAGTTGATCGTCATTATATACTAGAGATGTGGTAGTTACACCACACATTATCCTGCTTTTAATTTTTTTAATTATCTTGTATTTTAAAATTAAAACCAACATAATGCCTTACGTTGCAATGTTTACCAGAGTTGACCCAATATATATAGTCACGAGGATGTACACTGTAAACATATGGCTTTAACATTGACTGACTATTGAGTATATACATATATAGATAGCAAGTACATATATTTCAGATCTGATGTAAGATCCATCACTATTGATGTAATTACATTACATGGTGTGCTGACCATAATTTACATGTAATTAGTAATTACTCACTGTACTGAGAGGGCTTTTATAGACGTGACCTGTTGTTATATATCTGTTTATCATAACATCAGACAATAAACTATTCTGAAATGAAATAAACATGTAATGTTAAAACAGGTATGCTTATGGTGTACAATCAAAATGTAAAAATATCTCAGCATGGTAATCAGCTGGTCAATCCTCTATAGTCCAGGGGTTACTATCGCTGTCTTGAATGAAAGCAGCTCAGCAGGCAGAAAACCTCACTAAGCACAGTCCTGTATTAGTAGAGACTTCCTTAAAGAATATATAGAGCTTCAAATCCATGCAGTTACCATTATTGAATTCTTTTGGTGTACATAAAAGGAACAAACTTCCGTTACATTTGTTGTCACACAAAGAGCCTTCAGTTTTACTATGACATATCACAGGGGTTGATATAATGACAGTGATAGTAACCCATGGAATATCAAGGATGGTCTTACCTTATATGTTAACAAAGGTCATGTTATTGTAAACATTGTCATTAAATATATAAACAAACACTTCTAGTTTTAAGAAACAGTATTAACGTTTAGTACTGGATACGATACGATAGAAAATTAAGTTGAAATTTAAATTACATCAATGTAATAGAAAATCAGTATGAAGATCCTCCGTTACCAAACTCTAATTGTTTTATGATGTCCTGAAGTAACCATTACTACAGAAATAATCGGCCTGAAAACAATATTAATTTGGAAATAATTTTAATTGAATACTGCATATTGATTTGTTTGATACTCATCAACCTTAAGTTTAATATCAGTATCGTGCATGTATAATGAAGTAAGATTTAAGTAGTCCCCATGAAAGAAGGACTGGTCTACCAATACAGCTAGTTAACAGTTTGAAGTTTTATTTATACGTGTACCATATTCGACCCAGTTAACGCCCCATTCCCCTTTTTTGAGGCCTCAGTTTTACTTACTTTGGATTATACAGACTATAAATATGAAAGCCTAATGTGTTTATGGCCTACTTTGTGCTATACACTTGTATTTCTATGAAAGGCTAGTCCAAAATTCGTTCGTTCTAATAAGCACCCCCTATTTTTTCTTCAATATTTTTAATCACCCTGGACGCTTATTGAGTCGAATACGGTGTGTACATTTATAGAAATATCTACAACTACATTAAGGAACAAAATAACGTACATTTAGAGACATTCTATATTTCTTACTAAGATTGTATAAAGACTCGGTAGATACAAACCGTATCTATGGCCTGTTTGATTTTTATACGGTTTAATTATTCATTGTCTTAAACATACACGATTTTGAAACGTTTTGAGTTTCAGAGGATATATGTTAGAGTTGGCAATGCTTGTATTGGTGGACTTTTGGTACAAGATTATTTTTAGTAAAACTTTACATATTCACCCCTCTGCATGTTCCCAACTTACAGTCAGTTACTATACCAAAAATAGAAAGAAATCAAGATTATTTTTCCTATTTTGCATTTCTCGGCAAAGCAAACATCTTAATAATATTTACTTTGAAGAAAGTTCTTTCTCAATAAATCTGAAAATTGATTTAACAATATTTTGAGCGGTTTGCTTTGCCTTGATATATTTATGTATTTACCTAGATATTCATACGGTATAACGATGTACAGAAAATATAATTAGCACATCACAATTATATTTTAGTGCATCGACATGTCTATTTACAGTCAGGAGTACTGATTGTTAATATTAAGTATTATATATATATAAGCTTATTACTTCGAATCTAAGAAACATAATAGATTTAACTACGGATATTTTTGGAAAACCTATAATTCTATGGATAAAATCAGCACTTGGTTATATTGAATGCTAAGTAGAATGTTTGTTGAATGCTATTTTTGTAAGTTTATATGCAGTATACTTTGTATTTTAGACGATATTAGGAATTATTTTTATGTCTGTTTGATTCAATAGTTAATGTAATTATCCCTTACCCCTTTATCACATTCCCAGTAGTGACAGTTATAGAGATTAGAGATCACCACTTATCTATATCTACAGGATACTTGTATACCGGATTCTACTCAGTCTATATCATTCTGTATACTGTAAACGGGAAGATATACGCGAGGTGAATTTACGCTAATTAAGCGAAGATCGCTTGATCCCGAAAATTCCCCAGCGCAATATTTGTACATGTATGAACTTTGTTGTTAAAAGTCTAAACGTGCATCTATCCACAAAATAACAACACAGTGAAAGGCTTATGCATGCAAACTGCGAAATTAAACACTCGCAAAAATATCCACGTTTACAGTATATGGCAACCGATTCAACCATATCTCAGATGACGAGTTATTTTATTTTAGTTGCATTGGTGATAAAATTATCAAGGTCCAAGATACTGAATTGGATTGATGACGTTAGAATGTTCTTTTTTTTGTCTTCAAGTAAAGCTCATTGATCTTTGTTTTAACAAATAATAGCTTTTTTTTTGTCTTCAAGTAAAGCTCATTGATCTTTGTTTTAACAAATAATAGTCTTTTTTGTTTGTTTTTCTTTATGCGAGTTTTATCTTAATTACCTTTTGAAGAAAAATTAAATTGTTTGTATATCTCTTAAAATTATGGGCATATCTGTATGATTTTATCCTTTCCTTACACATTTAATATGGGAGACAAAATGAAGATGAAGATGATGGTGATGATGATGTAATATGACTATGGTTGTGTTATGATTTCAGCCATGGAGAGAGAATATCCTACATGTTGGGATGCTACAGCCTCCACTGGACCGTGACTGCTTTCCCTGGGATGTCCGACACCTGGACATGGAGTTGTACCGCCGCCCTAGATCTCTGTTTGGTGAAGAGCCTGTCACGATACATTTAGCAGGCGAAAAACTAAAGAAGGAGCGTCTGGACGCATTGCGGAAAGATTTTGAGAAGTGGCGGTCAAAACAGGTGGTAGACGATACAAGACAGTACTTTCACCGTTGTCTGATGGAGACCGAACTCGACGACAAGGGTCAGAACCAGGTCGATAAACTACGAGGACTGCTGAAGGACAATCCAAATAAATTGTCCCTCCGTAAACCGGGTCTTCACCTGAAGGACATCCCACCACTGAATGTGGTGCTCAACCCTAGTGTAGACACTGATGCCCGACTGGCAGGGCTTCCCACTCATCCCGCGGTAGAGGGAGAGGGCTATGAGAAAATTAAAGGCTTCAAACCTGGTCCCTTCGAGACACACGGCTGGAACCTGGAGAGGAATAAGATACCAGCGTATGACTATGAACATAACCTATTCGCCGATAAGAAAGGATTTGACTTCAAGTGAGTATTATTTTTTTACTGAATAGTTTTGGAATTCTCGATTTAATGATAAATAATGTTCATGTCTAATGTATATAGATTGTTAATGTATATGATATTTTACTTGCTACTCTTGTAAGTAGGTTGCTCATTTGTCCGCTCTTCTTCATTTAAAAAAAACCCCACTGTTGATAACTTATGTTACTGCTTACCATGTCAATTACTTTTCCTAAAGCTACTAAAATTTGAATGAATATAAGAGTGCTTACCTTATTACTATAGAATTAGAAAATGATAGAAAACATTTGATAAAAACTGAAGACATTTTCACATATTTTCTAGTCCCCGATACAAGGAGAGAGGCACGCTATGGAAGAGGACGATAAATCCCTTGAAGGACGAGGAGCGCGACAACCATTTGTTTCGTATCCCTGATGACTACCAGAGATTCGGGAAACCACGTCCTGTGTTCGATGTTGATCCTACACCTCCAACTGAGAACAAAGTCATCTCTCCGATTCTAAAATCTCCTGCCAGAAACACCAACCAGACTGGTGTCACTATGTCTGCTGATCCTCTATATAACCGATCGGTTAACCAGGCATCATCAGCAATGATCAACTCTAACTCTCCTTTACCGAAAGTGGTCCAACAATCAAAACAAATGGAGACATTGGTCAACTAATTGTAAATGTTTGGTAAACGTTCAAGATCTAAGGTTTAATTTGGATGAATAAATTTGTATGTTTGCAAATTCAGGTCTAGGAATAGCCATTAACAGCTGTGCTGAAATAGGTCATTATTTGCTAAAACATTACTCGGTATTATATTTTACAACCATATCCCTTTTCAGTAAAGAGATCAACGTGTTTGACCGGTTTGTCATTAGTTGAACCTGATTGCCTGATGAGAAATTAGATGGATCAATTCTGCTAATGATAAAAGTTGTTCCTTTCCTTCCTTTCATGCTGTTGGTTAAAACTATTCTTTGTTACCAATGGCTGAACCTGTTCTGCTTTGAATTTGCTAAACTGTTGGCTGGATAAGTTCTGATAATAATAAATGTTGGGCTTATCCTGCATTGTGATTGGCTAGAACTGTCCTGGTTTACAATTGGCTGAATTTGCTGTGTTATACAATTGGCTGGACCTGTCCTGTTATATAACAGCATTAAATAATTTATACTGAGATGAACTTTTGCTGTTTCCAGATAAAGTTAAGTTATTAGGTATTCTTTATGAAATTAATACCCTGGGTACTTTCTTAAATTTGATTTTTTAACCTTACTTCTTTTTTAATATCACAATATATTTATAAGTTATTTCGTTCCTACAACAAACCTGATATTTTAAGTGGATGGCAGTTTTAAGTCGTATTCTGATAATTTCAAGACAAGTTGAACTAATTTGAATTTTTGCTCAGTCTTTCATTCAATGTTAATTCAATGTTTTTTGTAAATCACAATATATTGAGTTTTACCATAGGGTTCTGTGATATTTGTACCTCCATGATTGTCTTAAAATAAACAAGGAAAAGTGCATTATGTATATACATATATAATATAAACATCTATTTTGTAATTATGTATAAAGTGTACATATTTGAAGATTTTTTAGAAAAAGTTTTTTTTCGCGTCTCAGTATTATACAGACATATGATTGACTGCTGAAATCTTTGTTATATGATACAATGTCACATCTAAAGTATTAATTCATTGCTGGAGATCTACTAAAAGAAATTCTTATGAAGTGATATATGTATACCACTCAGCATTCTTTTTATAAACATTACATATTTAGAGACTTAAATAACTAAGTCCGTCCATGCAACATGGCGCGAGATTTGCCGAACTCTCGAATCTCTGGTTATTTCTTTCTCTTACAGAATTAATCTTTTATTCATTATTTTTTTTGTAAACATATTCGTTCTGCTGAAAGAAAGGTATTCAAATCTGAAAAAGTATACAGAAAAAAACTCTGTTTTATTGTATTATAATTAGAGATGTTTTGCATACTCCAAATCGGTGGGGAAAACTGCTGTCTGTATAAAAATGTATTTTTTAATTAACCGTGTGCGCTGTCTTTACAGTTTGTGTTTAGAGGAGTTAACCAATTAGCAAGGTCATACACACTGCTGATGCAAATTAGTGGGATCAAACTGCTGACTGTATATAAACATGCCTTTATTATATATCAAATTTAATGAAAATATACTTTTTTCAAATTAGTGGTTCAAACTGCTGTTTTGTACATACAAATAAGGAGATGAAGTGTCTCTATATATAAATATTTATATCTATGTAGATCAGTATTGAGAGTTCATGTATATATTTATGAGTTGGTTTCTTCTTGTCGAAGGAATTTTATTCACCTTTTTAAATCATTATCATATCACGGTTTGGTATTTACTTAAAGATGCTCCACCGCCGACGAATGGTGATTTTTTAGAAATTCTTTTCTCTATCAAAAACAGGAGCATACGAGTTAGTATTTTTTTCAGTTACAAAAGTTACTTACTTTACACCATTATCATTATTGAAAAGTTTAATTTTACATAAAAAATACGGAAAATTAATAATTGTCACTATGGCCTATATGGAGTGAAGTACTGATTTCACATGTATCAAAAGCAAAATAAATTATATTTTTTATACATTTTTGTGTTACTTAGACACATAAATATGTTATACACCAATTATTGTTCAAATTATGGGTAAGGTTTATGTTATGTCGGCGGTGGAGTATCTTTAATACCCAATTTCACCACATTAACTGCCTTTTCGTTCTTCCCAAAAGCACCTGGCATTGGAACTATTTTAATTGATAAGAAATTGCTATATGCGCGTTGTTTCATCAATTTTGTTTTGACAATGGTTTAGCTGAGCTGTTGCGATGTGTATTTGTTTTGAGCAAATGTTTGTTTGGCTAGCGTGTTGTGTTTTGGAGACTTTGTAGCCTATCTACTGCTCCTCTGAACAGTGGACCAGCCGTTTGTACCGAATCGTCCTGGAACTGGTTAGGATCTAGGTATTGTGATTTCTTCGAAGTATTCATGCATAAGGGAATAAAAATATGGTCAATGTTTGTTATACCATTGGAAAGTAAGGAGATAGGAGGTTTGTATTGCAAGGAAAATTTCCTAAAAATCTTGGGAATGGAAAGGGTAGATTCATGAAGCTAAAGGAGATTGAAGTTAGGGGATAGCACAGCAAGGATCGCAATATTCAGTTAAAGAAAAGCACAGTCTGATTAAAATACAGATCCTTATTATCACTACGTTTGATATGAGGATCTGACGACATCCCATTAGGGGTCACGTCAGGATGACCTTTGGAAATGACCAATCAAATTGGCACTGCCAGAATCTTGACTGGGGTCGAACTAGTTTCAAAAAGCTGTCTGAACTATTTTCGTGTATGTAGTCATCTCGCCCAAAGTGCACAACAATGCTAAATGTGTATGCTTACTGGGACGAAATGGCGTTAACAATTGACGTAGAACTGTGTAGAAAATGTATTTGATCTGGAGTACACGTGGCAAAAGGTCATCCGAACGTGACTCCATATGGGATATTGTCAGATCCTATATTGAACGGAGTGGTTATAAGGATCTGTATTTCAATCAGATTGAGAAAAACAAGAAGTTACATATAATGGAGAGGGACAATTAGATCCAGGTTCTGAATCGTTCAAAAATTGGGTATGATGGAAAATTTAATGTAGGGTCTGTTGATCAGAGAAACAGGGGTGCAGAGTTTGGGGTATGGGGGTTTAGGATACAGGGTTTGGGGTATGGGGGTTGGGAAATGAGGGTTTGGGGTATGAGGGTTGGGATATGAGGGTTTTTGGTATGAGGTGGGTTTTTTTGGATACAGGGTTTTGGGTATGAGGGTTTGGTTGTCAAAGAGTTTGAGCTAATTAGAAGCTCTGGAATTACCAATTCCATTGGTAATGGAATTAAAGAAAATGATGTCTGAATCAGAGCTGCTTAGGGTAAGTGGTTCTGTGATTAAGGGAAAGAAGTAAAGAGGGGATGTAGATGTTAGAACCAAGCGGTTAGACCAGATAATGTCTAGTGGATGATTTGAAGTCTGTAAATGGTGAATGGCGATGGATTGTGGTTAGGGTCGTGGGTAGGGAAAGGGGGGTAGGTTAATAAAATTAGAAACATTGAATTATAAATATCTATACCAATACAGTTTCAAGGTGTGGAATTTGGGAGCAAGATTTCAATACATGATAACTTGATAACAAACAAAGTTTGTCTCAGTAAATCTTTACTGGTTAACAAAACTATCTGTGATACGTATTTATGCCTTGTTTTGTTCAGAGATGTCTAAAATCATTTGTTATATTTCTTTGGTTAATGCTAAATAAATGAATGCATTTACCTTTATACTCGTCGTCTGTCTTTCTTTTGTTACAGTTAGGATTATATATGTACATATCTAGTTTATATTGAAGCCGTCAAATACTCGACTGTATTTCTACAGTAAAACACGGTTATAACGAACCTCTTGGGACCAACAAAATGATCGTTATAAGCATAGTTCGTTAAACAGATAATGCAGCTATATCATGGGAACCTTAACTGGAAATGAAAATTAACAGTTTATAACCCAAGAGAATTCGTTGTTTTAAAGCGTGTTCTTTATAAACGTGGTTTACTATATAAAGCTTTATTGCACAAAATTCTTTTAAAACAGAAAAAAACTACGATAGATAAGGAAAACGTTATTTAAAACAATACAGGAAATAAGATATCTCAAGAATTAACATTTAAATCCTACTAAACAGGCCCTTTAAGTCTATAGTTACATTGACAAATTTAACCGGACATGGGTGATTTTATAGGACAAGGCTGGCAACTCCGCCACGTGGAAATACGCATGATAAGTAAATTGAACCATAAAAATAAAGCCTGGTGTTGTACTTACCTTGTATTTGACCTTCAGATCTCCTACCTTCACTCAGACGGAGTGGATTCGATGAGTATTAATGCTGAATATATTATTTCTATATTTTGTCAGATAGGTTGCACCGCCTCAGAGAGCTACGTCTGGCTAGCGATGCCACTTACCAGCACGAGTTTTTATTGTATGTGCTGTTAAAAAATCTGGATTTTTTCTGTTTACATGGTAGGCTGACACTGCACGAGTCTTGTGAACTGTATCATTGTCTTGTTAATATGGTTTTAATTTGGAAAATCTCCAGCCAAGTTGCAATTTCTTCCAGGACATCACTGCAGCACACAAGCTGCACCACACTTCAATCTCCATACATGTAAGCAATACCACCTATGTCTTGATCTGAGGAGTCGGATCGCACTCGCTAGTTGTGTAGATGCAAAATATTATTGGTGTGCGTATAATAAATCCTAAATCCTCAGTGAAAGTTTGTGATGTGATCGTGGACAGTCGGTCGATATGCCTGCCTTCTATTGTTATTACTATGTACTGAAACTGAATAGAGCATCTTCTAATTACGAGAAAGGTTCTTGTACAGTAATAAAGAAAAAAATCTTGTAATAACGAGATTGAAAAATACTTTTATCCCAATTGCAAACATTTTGTTTCGGTACATTGTAGTGATCCTATTCGGAATCGATATGGAACAGAAATAAACTTATTTTCAGAAAATGGCGTCCAGAGAGAAAACAGTCATTATATCCTCATATGACGTCACACCGTTGTATTGCATGGATACGTAAAGTTGATAACTTATGTTACTGCTTACCATGTCAATTACTTTTCCTAAAGCTACTAAAATTTGAATGAATATAAGAGTGCTTACCTTATTACTATAGAATTAGAAAATGATAGAAAACATTTGATAAAAACTGAAGACATTTTCACATATTTTCTAGTCCCCGATACAAGGAGAGAGGCACGCTATGGAAGAGGACGATAAATCCCTTGAAGGACGAGGAGCGCGACAACCATTTGTTTCGTATCCCTGATGACTACCAGAGATTCGGGAAACCACGTCCTGTGTTCGATGTTGATCCTACACCTCCAACTGAGAACAAAGTCATCTCTCCGATTCTAAAATCTCCCGCCAGAAACACCAACCAGAGTGGTGTCACTATGTCTGCTGATCCTCTATATAACCGATCGGTTAACCAGGCATCATCAGCAATGATCAACTCTAACTCTCCTTTACCGAAAGTGGTCCAACAATCAAAACAAATGGAGATATTGGTCAACTAATTGTAAATGTTTGGTAAACGTTCAAGATCTAAGGTTTAAGTCGGATTAATAAATTTGTATGTTTGCAAATTCAGGTCTAGGAATAGCCATTAACAGCTGTGCTGAAATAGGTCATTATTTGCTAAAACATTTCTCGGTATTATATTTTACAACCATATCCCTTTTCAGTAAAGAGATCAACGTGTTTGACCGGTTTGTCATTAGTTGAACCTGATTGCCTGATGAGAAATTAGATTAGTCAATTCTGCTAATGATAAAAGTTGTTCCTTTCCTTCCTTTCATGATGTTGGTTAAAACTATTCTATGTTACCAATGGCTGAACCTGTTCTGCTTCGAATTTGCTAAACTGTTGGCTGGATAAATTCTGATAATAATAAATGTTGGGCTTATTCTGCATTGTGATTGGCTAGAACTGTCCTGGTTTACAATGGCTGAATTTGCTGTGTTATACAATTGGCTGGACCTGTCCTGTTACATAACAGCATTAAATAATTTATACTGAGATGAACTTTTGCTGTTTCCAGATAAAGTTAAGTTATAAGTATTCTTTATGAAATTAATATTCCGGGTACTTTCTTTAATTTGATTTTTTTAACCTCACTTCTTTTTTAATATCACAATATATAAGTTATTTCGTTCCTAAAACAAACCTGATATTTTAAGTGGATGGCAGTTTCAAGTCATATACTGATAATTTCAAGACAAGTGTAATTTGAATTTTTGCTCAGTCTTTCATTCAATGTTAAGTCAATGTTTTTGTGTAAATCACAATATGTTGAGTTTTACCATAGGGTTCTGTGATATTTGTACTTCCATGATTGTCTTAAAACATACAAGGAAAAGTGCATTATGTATATACATATATATTATAAACATATATTTTGTAATTATGTATAAAGTGTACATATTTAAAGATTTTTTAGAAAAAAAGTTTTTTTTCGCGTCTCAGTATTATACAGACATATGATTGACTGCTGAAATCTTTGTTATATGATACAATGTAACACCTAAAGTATTTATTCATTGCTGGAGGTCTATTAAAAGAAATTCTTATGAAGTGATATATGTATACCACTCAGCATTCATATTATAAACATTACATATTCAGAGACTTAAATAACTAAGTCCGTCCATGCAACATGGCTCGAGATTTGCCAAACTCTCGAATCTCTGGTTATTTCTTTCTCTGACAGAATTAATCTTTTATTCATTATTTTTTTGTAAACATATTCGTTCTACAGAAAGAAAAGTATTCAAAGCTGATAAAGTATACAGAAATAACTCTGTTTTATTGTATTATAATTAGAGATGTTTTGCAAATTTTTTTACTCCTAATCTGTGGGGAAAACTGCTGTCTGTATAAAAATGTATTTTTTAATTAACCGTGTGTGCTGTCTTTACAGTTTGTGTTTAGAGGAGTTAACCAATTAGCAAGGTCATACACACTGCTGATGCAAATTAGTGGGGTCAAACTGCTGACTGTATATAAACATGCCTTTAATATATATTAAATTTAATGAAAATATACTTTTTTTTCAAATTAGTGGATCAAACTGCTGTGTTGTACATACAAACCTCTAATAAGGAGATAAAGTGTCTATATATAAATATTTATATCTATGTAGATCAGTATTGAGAATTCATGTATATATTTATGAGTTGATTTCTTCTTGTCGAAGGAATCTCATTCACTGTTTTAATCATTATCATATCACGGTTTGGTTTTTACTTAAAGATGCTCCACCGCCGACGAATGGTGTTTTTTAGTAATTCTTTTCTCTATCAAAAACAGGAGCAGACGAGTTAGTATTTTTTTTCAGTTACAAAAGTTACTTACTTTACACCATTATCGTTATTGAAAAGTTTAATTTTACTTAAAAAAAATACTGAAAATTATTTATTGTCACTATGGCCTATATGGAGTGAAGTACTGATTTCACATGTATCAAAAGCAAAATAAATTATATAATTTTTATACATTTTTGTGTTACTTAGACACATAAATATGTTATACACCAATTATTGTTCAAATTATGGGTAAGGTTTATGTTATGTCGGCGGTAGAGCATCTTTAATACCCAATTTCACCACATTAACTGCCTTTTTTCGTTATTCCCAAAAGCACCAGGCATTGGAACTATTTTAATTGACAAGAATTTGCTCTATGCGCGTTGTTTCATCAATTTTGTTTTGACAATGGTTTAGCTGAGCTGTTGCGATGTGTATTTGTTTTGAGCAAATGTTTGTTTGGCTAGCGTGTTGTGTTTTCGAGACTTTGTAGCCTATCTGCTGCTCATCTGAGCCTTTTGTACCGAATCGTCCTGGAACTGGTTAGGATCTAGGTATTTTGATTTCTTCGAGGTATTCATGTATAAGGGAATAAAAATATGGTCAATGTTTGTTATACCATTGGAAAGTAAGGGGATAGGAGATTTGTATTTCAAGGAAAAGTTCCTAAAAATCTTGTGAAGGGTAGATTCATGAAGCTAAAGGAAATTGAAGCTGGATCTCGCAGCGAGGATCACAATGTTCAGTTAAAGAAAAACAAGAAGTTACATATAATGGAGAGGGGCAATCAGATTCGGGTTCTGGAAGTTCAAGAATCGGGTATGATGGAAAATTGAATTTAGGGTATGTTCATCACAGAAACAGGGGTGCAGAGTTTGGGGTATGGGGGTTTAGGATACAGGGTTTGGGGTATGGGGGTTGGGGTATGAGGGTGTTTTTGGATACAGGGTTTTGGGTATGAGGGTTTGGTTATCAAAGAGTTTGAGCTAATTAGAAGCTCTTGAATTACCAATGGAATTAAAGAAAATGATGTCTGAATCAGAGCTGCTTAGGGTAAGTGGTTCTGCGATGAAGGGAAAGAAGTAAAGAGGGGAGGTAGATGTTAGAACCAAGCGGTTAGACCAGATAATGTTTAGTGGATGATCTGAAGTCTGTAAATGGTGACTGGCGATGGATTGTGGTTAGGGTCGCGGATAGGGAAAGGGGGTAGGTTAATAAAATTAGAAACATTGAATTATAAATATTTCTATACCAATACAGTTTCAAGGTGTGGAATTTGGGAGCAAGATTTCAATACATGATAATTTGATAACAAACAAAGTTTGTCTCAGTAAATCTTTACTGGTTAACAAAACTATCTGTGATACGTATGTATGACTTGTTTTGTTCAGAGATGTCTAAAATCATTTGTTATATTTCTTTGGTTAATGCTAAATAAATGAATGCATTTACCTTTATACTCGTCGTCTGTCTTTCTTTTGTGACAGTTAGGATTATATATGTACATATCTAGTTTATATTGAAGCCGTCAAATACTTAGAGGTTATTATATATGACAATTTTGATATCGCACCCTTTATCAGCCCGAGACCGCCATATCAGCCCAAGGGCCAATTGACATATCATAACCTTTTTATCACACATTTTGAAAAAAAAGAGAAAGAAATTTTAACAATTTAAAAACATGTATTAAAACGTATTGATCGACCGATATTCCACTAGTCATAATAGTCCAATTTAATATTGAAACAGTCGAAAAACTTCATTACATGTACATGTATATGTTTTTAACAAATACATAATCCCCGGTTAAATGAACGAAGTGAAACATATATTTTAAGCAAAATTAACAAGATCCTATTGAAGGCTAACTATCACTTAAAAATGATAATGTTCAACAAATTCCGGCAAAGCGGGTTCATTTCAGAATGATCAGTATTACAACGGACATGAATTATGAATTCGACGGGAAAATTAAACTACACGTATTAAACTGTCTAATTTATTCCTGTGTCTCTTCTTGTTGACAAACGCATGTCGTTGATTTCATTTATACCGAATACATTCTTTTCGTGTTATAATTATGTGAATTGCGATGCTTTGTTTTTGGCACTGTGGACAAAACTCATTTCAACCTGATCTTACTTAAGACAATATCTCCAGTAAAATCATCATGAAACAGACTATTTCTGATTTCTGATATCTTTCTTAATACGTTTATCCGAGAGCTATTTTGAAATTGAAAATTTTATCCGTTATTCAACTTATCGTCTGTAGGAAACTGAATCGAAGCGGCAACTCTAAAATCCGGAGTGAAAACCCCGGATGACGTGATATCAGCCCGGGCTGATAACCGGGCTGATATCAAATTATGACGTCATAATGTGATATCAGCCCGGGCGCTGATATGACGGCACGGACAACACTAATATCGCATGGGCAAAACGTTCATTATCAAAGACAAAAGTGTGATAATCGACTGTATTTCTACAGTAAAACACGGTTATAACGAACCTCTTGGGACCAACAAAATCACTTCGTTATAAGCATAGTTCGTTAAACAGATAATGCAGCTATATCATGGGAACCTTATAACCAAGAGAATTCGTTGTATTAAAGCGTGTTCTTTATAAACGTGGTTTACTATATAAAGCTTTATTGCATGAAATTCTTTTATTATTTAAAACAGAAAAAAAACTACGATACATAAGGAAAACGTTATTTAAAACAATACAGGAAATAGAATATCTCAAGAATTAAAATTTAAATCCTACTAAACAGGCCCTTTAAGTCTATGGTAGCAAACCAGAGAAGAACAGCCTGGCCACGGTCTATATTTTTATTAAGTGGGGAGCCCCTGTTTTGAGCCATGCATAAACAATTAAAAATCAAATATATTCTGAAATTGGTACATCCAATATGGAGGGTTTGATATAAGTTTCATTTTTTTCAAAAATAAGCATAACAAAAATGGGTTAGAGATTACAATTCTGGGCTCCTCCGGAAGTGCGTCTTGACCGGAAATGCTAGCTTTACTTGAAGGAAAATCCATGGCGCGGGTTTAGGCAAAAATATTGAAAAATCCACCTAATCGACCTATGAAATAAATTAGCTTATTTTGCCATTGTGATAGAAGTGCTCAATTTAAGGTAGGTCTTAGGAAAAAAATTGAGTACAATTTTCTGCAATTTGGGGCTAAAAATCACGATTTTTTGCAATTTTTCAGGTATTTTTTTGTTGTTACCATGGTATTCACATGCATGAATAAGCGCAGAATATGGCCAAATCTGTATCAAAATATCAAATTGTAATTGCAAAAGTTGTGCTGATTAATTATATATATACTTTTGTACAGGTATTTTTTACAGTTAAATGACTATATCTATATTTCTAAGGCATGCGCCTTAATTTCATAGATTGTCCAAATCTACTGTTTTCTGCTACCTATAGTTACATTGACAAATTTAACCGGATATGGGTGATTTTATAGGACAAGGCTGGCAACTCCGCCACGTGGAAATACGCATGATAAGTAAATTGAACCATAAAAATAAAGCCTGGTGTTGTACTTACCTAGTATTTGGTAATTTGACCTTCAGATCTCCTACCTTCTCTCAGACGGAGTGGATTCGATGAGTATTAATGCTGAATATATTATTTCTATATTTTGTCAGATAGTTTGCACCGCCTGGCTAGCGATGCCACTTACCACCACGAGTTTTTATTGTATGTTCTGTTAAAAAATCTGGATTTTTTCTGTTTACATGGTAGGCTGACACTGCACGAGCCTTGTGAACTGTATCATTGTCTTGTTAATATGGTTTTGATTTGGAAAATCTCCAGCCAAAGTCACAAGTTGCAATTTCTTCCAGGAAATCACTGCAGCACACAAGCTGCACCACACTTCCATCTCCATACATGTAAGCAATACCACCTATGTCTTGATCTGAGGAGTCGGATCGCACTCGCTAGTTGTGTAGATGCAAAATATTATTAATATTATTGGTGTGCGTATAATAAATCCTAAATCCGAAAGTTTGTGATGTGATCGTGGACAGTCCGACGGTCGATATGCCTGCCTTCTTTTGTTGTTACTACATGTATGTACTGAAACCGAATAGAGCATCTTCTAATTACGAGAAATGTTCTTGTTCAGTTATAGAGACCGTAGAACCAAATGATTTCGCTATATACGATATATTAACGTTTGCCGCTGTCAAGGTTAAATGGAGTTTTCAAGTCTGGTCACCTGTCACTAATTTTGAAGAATGGCATCTCGCATACCTGTGAATAAAAAGAAATAAAGATCTACCATCTTGCTAAACTTTTATGTGGGGGGTGCCATCTTATGTTGAATTCCGCACCAAAAATCAGAAAGTCAGAAAATGGCGTCCAGGGAGAAAACAGTCATTATATCCTCATATGACGTCAAATCGTTGTATTGCATGGATATGTAAAGCCAATCGGTAACCTTCGGCACTTTCCGTAAACGGTGTATTCTCAATCGGATCCCCTCGGAGAAATTTCCGGTAATCTTCGGAAATATAACACCTCGGGAGTGTGTGCCGAAGCCGCCATGCCGTGAATCACGACATAGTTCGAAACCCTCGGACTTTATCTATCTATAGGTTCCTAATAGAGAAATATGGCTGCCAATGTTTACAGTGGCGAAAGCACAGCTCAGTAAGGTTGATAAGGATTCGCAAACTGAAACAAGGGCGAAATTCCTGTCAGTTTCTTTAATGATCAGTTGCCATCATGCTGAGATAGAAAATCTACCAGAGCAGGATTGGTGCGATACTCGTAACGTAGTGCTTTCCTTCGTGTTGATTTCATGCCAATTCATGGGCGCAGCCATTTTGGAATATGACGTACATACCACGTGAACATACCACGTGCCCCTCCATGCATGCACTCGAGGTGATATATTTCCGAAGATTCACGGAAATTACTCCGAGATGTCGCGATTGGGTGTATTCTTTGGAGAATGCCCGAGGAGTTCCGATTGATGTAATATCTATAATTATAGAGGCTCATTTTATACTGGACTATCTATAATTATAGAGGCTCACTCTATACTGGAATGTCTATAATTATAGAGGCTCACTCTATACTGGAATATCTATAATTATAGAGGCTCACTCTATACTGGAATATCTATAATCATACAGGCTAACTATATACTGGAATATCTATAATTATAGAGGCTCACTCTATACTGGAATATCTATAATTATAGAGGCTCGCTCCATACTGGAATATCTATAATTATACAGGCTCACTATATACTGGAATATCTATAATTATACAGGCTAACTATATACTGGAATATCTATAATTATAGAGGCTCACTCTATACTGGAATATCTATAATTATAGAGGCTCGCTCCATACTGGAATATCTATAATTATACAGGCTCACTCTATACTGGAATATCTACCCCTCCGTGTTTGTGTTGAGAGAGATGGGTTTGGGTATGGGGTTGGGGTATGAGGGTGTTTTTGGATACAGGGTTTTGGTATGAGGGTTTGGTTATCAAAGAGTTTGAGCTAATTAGAAGCTCTTGAATTACCAATGGAATTAAAGAAAATGATGTCTGAATCAGAGCTGCTTAGGGTAAGTGGTTCTGTGATGAAGGGAAAGAAGTAAAGAGGGAGGTAGATGTTAAAACCAAGCGGTTAGACCAGATAATGTTTAGTGGATGATCTGAAGTCTGTAAATGGTGACTGGCGATGGATTGTGGTTAGGGGTCGCGGATAGGGAAAAGGGGTAGGTTAATTAAAATTAGAAACATTGAATTATAAATAATTTCTATTACCAATACAGTTTCAAGGTGTGGAATTTGGGAGCAAGATTTCAATACATGATAATTTGATAACAAACAAAGTTTGTCTCAGTAAATCTTTACTGGTTAACAAAACTATCTGTGATACGTATTTATGACTTGTTTTGTTCAGAGATGTCTAAAATCATTTGTTATATTTCTTTGGTTAATGCTAAATAAATGAATGCATTTACCTTTATACTCGTCGTCTGTCTTTCTTTTGTGACAGTTAGGATTATATATGTACATATCTAGTTTATATTGAAGCCGTCAAATACTTAGAGGTTATTATATATGACAATTTTGATATCGCACCCTTTATCAGCCCGAGACCGCCATATCAGCCCAAGGGCCGCAGGCCCGAGGGCTGATATCAGGTCAAGGGCTGATAAAGGGTGCGATATCAAAATTGACATATCATAACCTTTTTATCACACATTTGAAAAAAAAAAGAGAAAGAAATTTAACAATTTAAAAACATGTATTAAAAACGTATTGATCGACCGATATTCCACTAGTCATAATAGTCCAATTTAATATTGAAAACAGTCGAAAAACTTCATTACATGTACATGTATATGTTTTTAACAAATACATAATCCCCGTTAAATGAACGAAGTGAAACATTATATTTTAAGCAAAATTAACAAGATCCTATTGAAGGCTAACTATCACTTAAAAATGATAATGTTCAACAAATTCCGGAAAGCGGGTTCATTTCAGAATGATCAGTTTGACAACGGACATGAATTATGAATTCGACGGGAAAATTAAACTACACGTATTAAACTGTCTAATTTATTCCTGTGTCTCTTCTTGTTGACAAACGCATGTCGTTGATTTCATTTATACCGAATACATTCTTTTCGTGTTATAATTATGTGAATTGCGATGCTTTGTTTTTGGCACTGTGGACAAAACTCATTTCAACCTGATCTTACTTAAGACAATATCTCCAGTAAAATCATCATGAAACAGACTATTTCTGATTTCTGATATCTTTCTTAATACGTTTATCCGAGAGCTATTTTGAAATTTGAAAATTTTATCCGTTATTCAACTTATCGTCTGTAGGAAACTGAATCGAAGCGGCAACTCTAAAATCCGGAGTGAAAACCCCGGATGACGTGATATCAGCCCGGGCTGATAACCGGGCTGATATCAAATTATGACGTCATAATGTGATATCAGCCCGGGCGCTGATATGACGGCACGGACAACACTAATATCGCATGGGCAAAACGTTCATTATCAAAGACAAAAGTGTGATAATCGACTGTATTTCTACAGTAAAACACGGTTATAACGAACCTCTTGGGACCAACAAAATCACTTCGTTATAAGCATAGTTCGTTTAAACAGATAATGCAGCTATATCATGGAACCTTATAACCAAGAGAATTCGTTGTATTAAAGCGTGTTCTTTATAAACGTGGTTTACTATATAAAGCTTTATTGCATAAATTCTTTTATTTTTAAAACAGAAAAAAAAACTACGATACATAAAGGAAAACGTTATTTAAAACAATACAGGAAATAGAATATCTCAGAAATTAAAATTTAAATCCTACTAAACAGGCCCTTTAAGTCTATGGTAGCAAACCAGAGAAGAACAGCCTGGCCACGGTCTATATTTTTATTAAGTGGGGAGCCCCTGTTTTGAGCCATGCATAAACAATTAAAAATCAAATATATTCTGAAATTGGTACATCCAATATGGAGGTTTGATATAAGTTTCATTTTTTTCAAAAATAAACATAACAAAAATGGGTTAGAGATTACAATTCTGGGCTCCTCCGGAAGTGCGTCTTGACCGGAAATGCTAGCTTTACTTGAAGGAAAATCCATGGCGCGGGTTTAGGCAAAAATATTGAAATATCCACCTAATCGACCTATGAAATAAATTAGCTTATTTTGCCATTGTGATAGAAGTGCTCAATTTAAGGTAGGTCTTAGGAAAAAAATTGAGTACAATTTTCTGCAATTTGGGGCTAAAAATCACATTTTTTTGCAATTTTTCAGGTATTTTTTGTTGTTACCATGGTATTCACATGCATGAATAAGCGCAGAATATGGCCAAATCTGTATCAAAATATCAAATTGTAATTGCAAAGGTTGTGCTGATTAATTATATATATACTTTTGTACAGGTATTTTTTACAGTTAAATGACTATATCTATATTTCTAAGGCATGCGCCTTAATTTCATAGATTGTCCAAAATCTACTGTTTTCTGCTACCTATAGTTACATTGACAAATTTAACCGGATATGGGTGATTTTATAGGACAAAGGCTGGCAACTCCGCCACGTGTAAATACGCATGATAAGTAAATTGAACCATAAAAAATAAAGCCTGGTGTTGTACTTACCTAGTATTTGGTAATTTGACCTTCAGATCTCCTACCTTCTCTCAGACGGAGTGGATTCGATGAGTATTAATGCTGAATATATTATATTCTATATTTTGTCAGATAGGTTGCCACGCCTGGCTAGCGATGCCACTTACCACCACGAGTTTTTATTGTATGTTCTGTTAAAAAATCTGGATTTTTTCTGTTTACATGGTAGGCTGACACTGCACGAGCCTTGTGAACTGTATCATTGTCTTGTTAATATGGTTTTGATTTGGAAAATCTCCAGCCAAAGTCACAAGTTGCAATTTCTTCCAGGAAATCACTGCAGCACACAAGCTGCACCACACTTCCATCTCCATACATGTAAGCAATACCACCTATGTCTTGATCTGAGGAGTCGGATCGCACTCGCTAGTTGTGTAGATGCAAAAATATTATTAATATTATTGGTGTGCGTATAATAAATCCTAAATCCGAAAGTTTGTGATGTGATCGTGGACAGTCCGACGGTCGATATGCCTGCCTTCTTTTGTTGTTACTACATGTATGTACTGAAACCGAATAGAGCAATCTTCTAATTACGAGAAAAGTTCTTGTTCAGTTTATAGAGACCGCAGAACCAAATGATTTCGCTATATACGATATATTAACGTTTGCCGCTGTCAAGGTTAAATGGAGTTTTCAAGTCTTGGTCACCTGTCACTAATTTGAAGAATGGCATCTCGCATACCTGTGAATAAAAAGAAATAAAGATCTACCATCTTGCTAAACTTTTATGTGGGGGGTGCCATCTTATGTTGAATTCCGCACCAAAAATCAGAAAGTCAGAAAATGGCGTCCAGGGAGGAAAACAGTCATTATATCCTCATATGACGTCAAATCGTTGTATTGCATGGATATGTAAAGCCAATCGGTAACCTTCGGCACTTTCCGTAAACGGTGTATTCTCAATCGGATCCCCTCGGAGAAATTTCCGGTAATCTTCGGAAATATAACACCTCGGGAGTGTGTGCCGAAGCCGCCATGCCGTGAATCACGACATAGTTCGAAACCCTCGGACTTTATCTATCTATAGGTTCCTAATAGAGAAATATGGCTGCCAATGTTTACAGTGGGCGAAAGCACAGCCTCAGTAAGGTTGATAAGGATAGCAAACTGAAAACAAGGGCGA
>SAYR01019398.1:0-18409 GCA_004382745.1 Argopecten irradians irradians | reverse complement strand
TATTATAGAGACTCACTCTATACTGGAATATCTATAATTATAGAGGCTCACTCTATACTGGAATATCTATAATTATAGAGGCTCACTCTATACTGGAATATCTATAATTGTAGAGACTCGCTCTATACTGGAATATCTTATATTTATACAGCATATAAATACAGAAACGTACAAAATCTAAGGTGTACATGACAAGCTCAGAGGAATGCTTTACATCCGGGGTGACAGTAAACATTGTTATCAGTCAACATTGGTGTTATCGTCTCTACCAAGGAACCTGACCTATGACGTCACAGGCCATGTCTATTTTGAAATACTTTCATACAGTCATTGAGGAACAAGGAAAAATTAACCAGATTATACAGGGTGTGATCAGTTAACTTGACAATGAACAAATCCAACGTTTTCCCCGGTGTGAAAATGAACAGCATCAATTCCTTCGTCTTTGTTCTGTTAATATTGGTTACGTTTCTAACTTCAGGTAAGTTCATGCGTTTATCTATGATGTACCCGGTTTATTCTATTAAACTTCCTTGTGCAAACTAAATTCGACGACTAACTGTGGGTGAAATTGATAGTTCAACTTACTCGAGTTTTTCAGTGCTATGTATTCCGCCATATATGCCAAAGGGGGGCCAACTCAATGAAAATGGGGTTGTCATACGTTTTTTTGATATAAATATATATAATACGAGATTTGAAAAAATAGAAAAAAAATGTATGACAACATCCATTTTCATTGAGTTGGCCCCCTTTGATACACATGTATATGCTGGTCATTTTTGTTAATGCCCGTCATGATGACCTATCGAGGGGAGAATGACCTACTATCAGGAATTACAAGACTTTGAGTATTACAAAAATTAAGTAGCAAATCATGTCACATAACTCATTAATTCATAATTCTAGTATTTAGTATTCTACGTAATCTATATGCACATATACCTCTACAGATTCTAGCGAAATGGATATTACTCAAGAAATAGCATTCATTCGTAAGAGGCGAGTAAACTGAATAAAGAACGATGATTTTTTTCTATTTATTTTTTATTTTTGCAAATATGTCTTAAACACATAATAATATGTATAACATAGACAAGTAGGATCATGTATACACTTTTATCCATAACTATATATACTACCATACACAAACATCTCAGGGATCTGAGAATTAGTTACAGTTTATAAATCTGGACCTTCCAGTATCCATCGATCTAGACCCTAGGACCTATGACAACAGTGTATGGAGACCAACGTGGGTCCAAATTGATATAAACTGTAACTTATTACACAGACCCCTGTGCTACATGCATGTATCATGTATCATCACCTGTTATTTTGGATGGATAGACAATTGTACTCCTCAAACTACATGACTGACTGATAACAATCAATATAGTTCTTAGCTACTTTAATACAGAGAAAGCTAATGTAGCGGGATTGGTAACTTTCCGATACCTCCCTGCAATAAAAGAATGTCGGGACTGGATACCCTTGGCTAGGGAATGTGTGTGGTATCGGACAAGCGTGAATGGAGAGGGGGTGTGTTGATTACTACATAAATTCAAACAAACATAATTGATAAGAATGTCAGACAATATGTACACGACCTGTCACTAGAGTCGACTAAAGTGGCCGGTATTCTATTTAATACCCTAATCGCACATTTTGAAAATCGTTAGGTGGTGCATTAGAGTTTAGACCGCTTTTTGTCTGGGTTGTATAGATTTATGAAAATGAATCTCCTATAACGTACTAATTGGGTTGAAGGTGAGTGATTGGGCGAGGATGGGAGTGAGGTGGGAGTGAGGGTGGGAGTGAGGTGGGAGTGAGGGTGAGGGAGAAGTGAGTGATGTGATTGTGAATGGTGAGAGTGAGGGTGAGGATGAGGGTGAGGGAGTGGATGAGACAGTGGGTGTGAGGGTGGAGAGTGAGAGAGTTGGTGAGGATGAGGATGAGGGAGTGGAATGAGGTGAGGGAGTGGATGAGGGTGAAGGAGTGGATGAGGGTGAGGGAGTGGATGAGACAGTGGATGAGGGTGAGGGAGTGGATGAGACAGTGGATGAGGGCGAGAGTGAGAGAGTTGGTGAGGATGAGGATGAGGGAGTGGATGAGGATGAGGGAGTGGATGAGTGTGAAGGATTGGATGAGAGTGAGAGAGTTGGTGATGATGAGGGTGAGGGAGTGGATGAGGGTGAAGGAGTGGATGAGGGTGAAGTGGGATGAGTTAGAGGGAGTGGATGAGGGTGAAGGAGTGGATGAGGGCGAGGGAGTGGGTGAAGGTGAGAGTGGGGATGGAGGTGAGGAGTGGGTGAAGGTGAAGGAGTGGATGAAGGTGAGGGAGTGGATGAGGGTGAGGGAGTGGATGAGGATGAGGGAGTGGATGATGGTGAGGGAGTGGATGAGGGTGAAGGAGTGGATGAGGGTGAGGGAGTGGATGAGGATGAGAGAGTGGATGAGGGTGAGGGAGTGGATGAGGGTGAAGGAGTGGATGAAGGTGAGGGAGTGGATTAGGGTGAAGGAGTGGATGAAGGTGAGGGAGTGGATTAGGGTGAGGGAGTGGATGAGGTTGAGGGAGTGGATGAGGGTGAAGGAGTGGATGAGGGTGAGGGAGTGGGTGAAGGTGAGGGAGTGGATGAGGGTGAGGGAGTGGGTGAAGGTGAAGGAGTGGATGAAGGTGAGGGAGTGGATTAGGGTGAGGGAGTGGATGAGGGTGAAGGAGTGGATGAGGGTAAGGGAGTGGGTGAAGGTGAAGGTGAGGGGAGTTGATGAGGGTAAGGGATGGGTGAGGGTGAGGAGTGGTGTGAAGGTGAGGGAGTGGGATGAGGGTGAAGGAGTGGATGAGGGTGAAGGAGTGGATAAAGGTGAGGAGTTGTGTTGAGAAAAAAAACTACAGTTGTGGGACATAATTGAGTTCGATTTGCTAAATTTAACCATAATTCGTGTAACACTTATACAATTTTCTATGAATTATCTAGTTCGACGCCTTATATTTTCACTGCTGAAAATGTAATAAAAAAGGAATTATTGCACTTTTTTGCAGTGAAATATAAGGTTTTACGGTGAACATAAAAGCAATTACTTCATTCCAGTGAAAGATCAATTATTTCATATTGGTATTTTTCACTTACTTTTGAGCAATCGAATCGTACTAATTACAAGGGCAAATAACTCTGTACAATATAATGGCGAAATAATCTTTGGCGGTACTAGTAGTGATGGTCCTTTGTTAATGGAAGGCAAGAAAAAAATTTAATAAATATAATATTCCTTGTTTCTTGATGAATATCATTGATATTTAATCTCGTGAGGTGGAAATATAAGTGGTAATCATCAAAATAACAAGGAATAGCCTCTATGTATTACAAATCAATAATCAAAGTTTTCTTTAAGCAATAAATCGTCACTCTGTAATACATATTCTAGTAAATATAGATATATCACGTGGTAAAAAACATTAAAAATATTGCGACGCTATGCACCTTTATAGGCCAACCAAAATGGCGTCAAACAAAAAATATAAGTTTCATTTTTAGTAGTAGTTTCCTTGAATAGTGAATTAACAGCATTAATTTTTTTTTAATGATTACATATGTAATATTTGCGATTTCTGAAAGTGATATTGAAAAACAAAATTAAAATACTTCGATAAAATGATTTTTTTTTCGAAACACAATATTACAGGCATATCAAACAAACTGTATTTACTTTTTCAACATTTTGGGACTTAGAATGATGTATTGCTTACCCTATGAGGACCCTTTCGATGTCATATCTTGCCATCCAGTTATATAGTCAATAATATCAATATAGTCCTAATGATGGTGTCTTGCCATTAAAGTTGTGAGATACCTCTAAGAATTGCATTATTCTATTCAAATTAAGCATCCTCGTTACTCCAGGGGGTTTGATATCACTGTCGTTATATCCACTTTTGAACTTTGTCATAACAAACTCAGTTCAGGAGAAACAAACCGACCAATCACAGGCCGGCAAAACTTCCCTTGAAAATTACAAAGAGTGACACCAAACTTCAAAGTCACAAAATCAACCACAGTTTTACCGTTGTTCGATTCTTTTTACGTACATCAAATGACCAACTAAATATGTCATTTTAACCAGAATATACGAGGTAATTCCTGTCAGTTTCTTTAATGATCAGTTGCCAGCATGCTGAGATAGAAAATCTACCAGAGCAGGATTGGTGCGATACTCGTAACGTAGTGCTTTCCTTCGTGTTGATTTCATGCCAATTCATGGGCGCAGCCATTTTGGAATATGACGTACATACCACGTGAACATACCACGTGCCCCTCCATGCATGCACTCGAGGTGATATATTTCCGAAGATTCACGGAAATTACTCCGAGATGTCGCGATTGGGTGTATTCTTTAGAGAATGCCCGAGGAGTTCCGATTGATGTAAAGCCTTAGACGACATATGACGTCACACCGTTGTATTGCATGGTTACATAAAACTTCAAACGACACATATACTGGAATATCTGAATTTATAGAGGCTCACTCTATACTGAATATCTATAATTACAGAGGCTCACTCTATACTGGAATATCTATTATTATAGAGGCTCATTTTATACTGGACTATCTATAATTATAGAGGCTCACTCTATACTGGAATGTCTATAATTATAGAGGCTCACTCTATACTGGAATATCTATAATTATAGAGGCTCCTCTATACTGGAATATCTATAATTATAGAGGCTCGCTCCATACTGGAATATCTCTAATTATACAGGCTCACTATATACTGGAATATCTATAATTATACAGGCTAACTATATACTGGAATATCTATAATTATAGAGGCTCACTCTATACTGGAATATCTATAATTATAGAGGCTCGCTCCATACTGGAATATCTATAATTATACAGGCTCACTCTATACTGGAATATCTATAATTATAGAGACTCACTCTATACTGGAATATCTATAATTATAGAGGCTCACTCTATACTGGAATATCTATAATTGTAGAGACTCGCTCTATACTGGAATATCTATATTTATACAGCATATAATACAGAAACGTACAAAATCTAAGGTGTACATGACAAGCTCAGAGGAATGCTTTACATCCGGGGTGACAGTAAACATTGTTATCAGTCAACATTGGTGTTATCGTCTCTACAAGGAACCTGACCTATGACGTCACAGGCCATGTCTATTTTGAAATACTTTCATACAGTCATTGAGGAACAAGGAAAATTAACCAGATTATACAGGGTGTGATCAGTGTTAAACTTGACAATGAACAAATCCAACGTTTTCCCCGGTGTGAAAATGAACAGCATCAATTCCTTCGTCTTTGTTCTGTTAATATTGGTTACGTTTCTAACTTCAGGTAAGTTCATTGCGTTTATCTATGATGTACCCGGTTTATTCTATTAAACTTCCTTGTGCAAACTAAATTCGACGACTAACTGTGGGTGAAATTGATAGTTCAACTTACTCGAGTTTTTCAGTGCTATGTATTCCGCCATATATGCCAAAGGGGGCCAACTCAATGAAAATGGGTGTTGTCATACGTTTTTTTGTATAAATATATATAATACGAGATTTGAAAAATAGAAAAAAAATGTATGACAACATCCATTTTCATTGAGTTGGCCCCCTTTGATACACATGTATATGCTGGTCATTTTTGTTAATGCCCCGTCATGATGACCTATCGAGGAGAATGACCTACTATCAGGAATTACAAGACTTTGAGTATTACAAAATTAAGTAGCAAATCATGTCACATAACTCATTAATTCATAATTCTAGTATTTAGTATTCTACGTAATCTATATGCACATATACCTGTACAGATTCTAGCGAAATGGATATTACTCAAGAAATAGCATTCATTCGTAAGAGGCGAGTAAACTGAATAAAGAACGATGAATATTTTTTTTCTATTTATTTTTATTTTTTGCTGCAAATATGTCTTAAACACATAATGATATGTATAACATAGACAGGTAGGATCATGTATACACTTTTATCCATAACTATATATACTACCATACACAAACATCTCAGGGATCTGAGAATTAGTTACAGTTTATAAATCTGGACCTTCCAGTGTCCATCGATCTAGACCCTAGGACCTATGACAACAGTGTATGGAGACCAACCTGGGTCCAAATTGATATAAACTTATTACACAGACCCCTGTGCTACATGCATGTATCATGTATCACCACCTGTTATTTTGGATGGATAGACAATTGTTCCCCTCAAACTACATGACTGACTGATAACAATCAATATAGTTCTTAGCTACTTTAATACAGCGAAAGCTAACGTAGCTGGATTGGTAACTTCCGATACTCTCCCTGCAATAAAAGAATGTCGGACTGGATACCCTTGGCTAGGGAAGTTGTGGTATTGTGACAAGCGTGAATGGAGAGGGGTGTGTTGATTACTACATAAAGCAAACAAACATAATTGATAAGAATGTCAGACATATGTACACGACCTGTCACTAGAGTAGGCTAAGTGGCTGGTATTCTATTTAATACCCTAATCGCACATATTGAAAATCGTTAGGTGGTGCATTAGAGTTTAGACCGCTTTTTGTCTGGGTTGTATAGATTATGAAAATGAATCTCCTATAACGTACTAAGTGGGTGAAGGTGAGTGATTGGGCGAGGATGGGAGTGAGGTGGGAGTGAGGGTGGGAGTGAGGTGGGAGTGAGGGTGAGGGAGAAGTGAGTGGATGTGATTGTGTAATGGTGTGAGTGAGGGTGAGGATGAGGGTGAGGGAGTGGATGAGACAGTGGGTGAGGGTGAGAGTGAGAGAGTTGGTGATGATGAGGGTGAGGGAGTGGGTGAGGGTGAGGGAGTGGATGAGACAGTGGGTGAGGGTGAGAGTGAGAGAGTTGGTGAGGATGAGGATGAGGGAGTGGGTGAGGGTGAGGGAGTGGATGAGGGTGAAGGAGTGGATGAGGGTGAGGGAGTGGGTGAAGGTGAAGGAGTGGATGAAGGTGAGGGAGTGGATTAGGGTGAGGGAGTGGATGAGGGTGAAGGAGTGGATGAGGGTAAGGGAGTGGGTGAAGGTGAAGGTGAGGGAGTTGATGAGGGTAAGGGAGTGGGTGAGGGTGAGGGAGTGGATGAAGGTGAGGGAGTGGATGAGGGTGAAGGAGTGGATGAGGGTGAAGGAGTGGATAAAGGTGAGGGAGTTGTGATTGAGAAAAAACTACAGTTGTGGGACATAATTGAGTTCGATTGCTAAATTTAACCATAATTCGTGTACACTTATACAATTTTCTATGAATTATCTAGTTCGACGCCTTATATTTCACTGCTGAAAATGTAATAAAAGGAATTATTGCACTTTTTTGCAGTGAAATATAAGGTTTTACGGTGAACATAAAAGCAATTTACTTCATTCCAGTGAAAGATCAATTTTCATATTGGTATTTTCACTTACTTTTGAGCAATCGAATCGTACTAATTACAAGGGCAAATAACTCTGTACAATATAATGGCGAAATAATCTTTGGCGGTACTAGTAGTGATGGTCCTTTGTTAATGGAAGCAAGAAAAAATTTAATAAATATAATATTCCTTGTTTCTTGATGAATATCATTGATATTTAATCTCGTGAGGTGGAAATATAACTGGTAATCATCAAAATAACAAGGAATAGCCTCTATGTATTACAAATCAATAATCAAAGTTTTCTTTAAGCAATAAATCGTCACTCTGTAATACATATTCTAGTAATATAGATATATCACGTGGTAAAAAACATAAAAAATATTGCGACGCTATGCACCTTTATAGGCCAACCAAAATGGCGTCAACAAAAAATATAAGTTTCATTTTTAGTAGTAGTTTCCTTGAATAGTGAATTAACAGCATTATTTTTTTTTAATTGATACATATGTATATTTGCGATTTCTGAAAGTGATATTGAAAAACAAAATTAAAATACTTCGATAACATGATTTTTTTTTCGAACACAATATTACAGCATATCAAACAACTGTATTTACTTTTTCAACATTTTGGGACTTAGAATGATGTATTGCTTACCCTATTGAGGACCCTTTCGATGTCATATCTTGCCATCAGTATATAGTCAATAATATCAATATAGTCCTAATGATTGGTGTCTTTGCCATTAAAGTTGTGAGATACCTCTAAGAATTGCATTATTCTATCAAATAAGCATCCTCGTTACTCCAGGGGTTGATATCACTGTCGTTATATCCACTTTTGAACTTTGTCATAACAAACTCAGTTCAGGAGAAACAACCGACCAATCACAGGCCGGCAAAAACTTCCCTTGAAAATTACAAAGAGTGACACCAAACTTCAAAGTCACAAAATCAACCACAGTTTACCGTTGTTCGATTCTTTTGACGTACATCAAATGACCAACTGAATATGTCATTTTAACCAGAATATACAGGGTGTGATATGAATCAATATTCTTCATCATCATTTTCTTAATATATTTGCGGTCATTATATATTTCATCATTCATGTATTACGGGAGAAGACGGACTATAAGTTATTCAACTTGTGTCTGATCCCATTTGTATAAATGCAAATAAAATATGTTTAAATCAAAACCAAATGAAGTGTTCATTTGTTGTCGCAGACAGAGTCTTCAGTTTTGCAGTGAGGGATTAATATTACCACAGTGACAGTCACACCTGGAATATCTAGGCTATTTAAAAAGAGAAATACATAGCTCTCCTTCAAACACTCATAGAAGGCTACGATGGTCTTCACCATTAATAAGACGTAGAGCGTAATAATAATACCAACACGCCCATCCTCTAAATGTACATGCGTGTGTAAACTAGATTGATCATCAAGACTTAATTCAAATGAAGCATTCTGTCCCTCTGTATAACAATAACTATTTTTGTCTTTTTCAGTTACTGAAGGAGTTCGAATTCGTTATTATCATACCAGATATTACTACTACAACTACTATAGCTACACGACATATACACCGTAAGTAATACATTTTTATACAAGAATAACAATAAGCAAAAAGAAAGCGTTTGCGTATTACATAGTCATCTGTCGTTCTTGAAGATAGGTAATGTTTGTGACGTCATATGCTTGAGAGCGTAATGTCATACTATTCGGAGAAAACGACTTGGATTGCGCCCACAAAATAATGACATCACAATTGATACCTATACCCGCAAGGGACGTAACTCTGTAATATGCAAAGACGGATTATCATTAATGCTGACATCAAGTACTGAACAATATCGATTATGTTGTTCTATTTGTAATTTACTAAAGATACGCGCATTAGTTACCAACAGTTCAAATTTTCCAAAAATTCAAATAGAATTTCATATAGAAGATTATATTGAAACAAAGCTATCGTATTTACCGAGACCCATGGGGTTAAAATGAGATAAATTGTGTTAAAATTGGTTGATACCCCGGTTTCTGTACATAGTAAGACATGCATATACTCGGTAAACCCTATTTTGGTCTAAATTAAGCAAAATGCTTCTTAACCTCCTAAAAATAACATCTGTACATAAATAATTATAATTGCACAATAATCATTCAAAAATCAAAAACTTAAATTAATAAAACATGTTCTTACACTATCTTTCGCAAGTTATGTCGTGACAAAAAATGTGTAAAATATTGTAATAGTATTTTTGATATGCTGTTTTATGATTAGTTCTGCAGGAGTGATAGCGGGGATTGTGATTGGCTGTTTGCTAGCCGTTGCCTTACTTGTGGGAGCAATAATTGTTTGTTGTGTATGTTGCTGTGGTAACAGAAGAAGCCAAGCCCAGGGAGGGCGAGTGATTGTAGCGCAGAGTTATCCTACAGGGCAAGTCGTTAGTAAGTAGATTTCAAGTTAGAAATGTCATGTCTGTCTGTACATTAGTATCCCACAGGGCAAGTCGTCAGTAAGTAGATTTCAAGTTAGAAATGACATATCTGTCTGTACATTAGTACCCCACAGGGCAAGTCGTCAGTCAGTAGATTTCAAGTTAGAAATGACATATCTGTCTGTACCATATAGTACCCCACAGGGCAAGAATTCAGTAAGTAGATTTCAAGTTAGAAATAACATATCTGTCTGTACATTAGTACCCCACAGGGCAAGTATTCAGTTAGTAGATTTCAAGTTAGAAATGACATATCTGTCTGTACCATATAGTACCCCACAGGGCTAGTCGTCAGTAAGTAGATTTAAAGTTAGAAATGACATATCTGTCTGTACATTAGTATCCCCACAGGGCAAGTAGTCAGTAAGTAGATTTCAAGTTAGAAATGACATATCTGTCTGTACATTAGTATCCCCCAGGGCAAGTAGTCAGTAAGTAGATTTCAAGTTAGAAATGACATATCTGTCTGTACATTAGTACCCCACAGGGCAAGAAGTCAGTAAGTAGATTTCAAGTTAGAAATGACATATCTTTCTGTACCATAGTACCCCACAGGGCAAGTAGTTAGTAAGTAGATTTCAAGTTAAAAATGACATATCTGTCCGTACATTAGTATCCCACATGACAAGTAGTTAGTAAGTAGATTTCAAGTTAGAAATGACATATCTGTCTGTACATTAGTACCCCACAGGACAAGTAGTTAGTAAGTAGATCTCAAGGAATCAAGTTAGAAATGACATATCTGTCTGTACATTAGTACTCCACAGGGCAAGTAGTAAGTAAGTAGATTTCAAGTTAGAAATGACATATCTATCTGTACCATATAGTACCCTACAGGGCAAGTAGTCAGTCAGTAGATTTCAAGTTAGAAATGACAAATCTATCTGTACCATAGTACCCTACAGGGCAAGTCGTCAGTAAGTAGATTTCAAGTTAGATATGACATATCTGTCTGTACATTAGTATCCCACAGGGCAAGTCGTCAGTCAGTAGATTTCAAGTTAGAAATTACATATCTATCTGTACAATATAGAACCCCACAGGGCAAGTAGTCAGTAAGTAGATTCCAAGTTAGAAATGCCACATCTATCTGTACCATAGTACCCCACAGGGCAAGTAGTTAGTAAGTAGATTTCAAGGTAGAAATGTCATATCTGTCTGTACATTAGTATCCCACAGGACAAGTAGTTAGTTAGTAGATTTCAAGTTAGAAATGACATATCTGTCTGTACATTAGTATCCCACAGGACAAGTAGTTAGTAAGTAGATTTCAAGTTAGAAATGACATATCTGTCTGTACATTAGTACCCCACAGGGCAAGTAGTTAGTAAGTAGATTTCAAGTTAGAAATGACATATCTGTCTGTACATTAGTGCCCCACAGGGCAAGTAGTCAGTCAGTAGATTTCAAGTTAGAAATGACATATCTGTCTGTACCTTAGTATCCCACAGGGCAAGTCGTCAGTCAGTAGATTTCAAGTTAGAAATGACATATCTGTCTTTACATTAGTATCCCACAGGGCAAGTCGTCAGTCAGTAGATTTTAAGTTAGAAATGATATATATGTCTGTACATTAGTATCCCACACGGCAAGTAGTCAGTAAGTAGATTTCAAGTTAGAAATGACATATCTGTCTGTACATTTGTACCCCACAGGGCAAGTGGTCAGTTAGTAGATTTCAAGTTAGAAATGACATATCTGTCTGTACCATATAGTACCCCAAAGGGCTAGTCGAAAGTAAGTAGATTTTAAGTTAGAAATGACATATCTGTCTGTACATTATAATTAGTATCCCCCAGGACAAGTAGTCAGTATAACTAGATTTCAAGTTAGAAATGACATATCTGTCTGTACATTAGTATCCCCCAGGGCAAGTAGTCAGTAAGTAGATTTCAAGTTAGAAATAACATATATGTCTGTTCATTAGTACCCCACAGGGCAAGTCGTCAGTCAGTAGATTTCAAGTTAGAAATGACATATCTATCTGTACCATAGTACCCCACAGGACAAGTAGTTAGTAAGTAGATTTCAAGTTAGAAATGACATATCTGTCTGTACATTAGTACCCCACAGGACAAGTAGTTAGTAAGTAGATCTCAAGTTAGAAATGACATATCTGTCTGTACATTAGTACTCCACAGGACAAGTAGTTAGTAAGTAGATCTCAAGTTAGAAATGACAAATCTATCTGTACATTAGTATCCCACAGGGCAAGTCGTCAGTCAGTAGATTTCAAGTTAGAAATTACATATCTGTCTGTACATTAGTGCCCCACAGGGCAAGTAGTCAGTCAGTAGATTTCAAGTTAGAAATGACATATCTGTCTGTACCTTAGTATCACACAGGGCAAGTCGTCAGTCAGTAGATTTCATGTTAGAAATGACATATCTGTCTGTAGATTAGTATCCCACACGGCAAGTCGTCAGTCAGTTGATTTAAAGTTAGAAATGACATATCTGTTTGTACATTAGTATCCCACAGGGCAAGGAGTTAGTAAGTAGATTTCAAGTTAGAAATGACATACCTATCTGTACCATAGTACCCCACAGGGCAAGTAGTTAGTAAGTAGATTTCAAGTTAGAAATGACATATCTATCTGTACCATATAGTACCCTACAGGGTAAGTTGTTAGTAAGTAGATTTCAAATTAGAAATGACATATCTGTCTGTACTTTAGTACCCCACAGGGCAAGTAGTCAGTAAGTAGATTTCAAGTTAGAAATGACATATCTGTCCGTACCATATAGTACCCCCAGGGCAAGTAGTCAGTAAGTAGATTTCAAGTTAGAAATGACATATATGTCTGTACATTAGTACCCCACAGGGCAAGGCGTCAGTCAGTAGATTTCAAGTTAGAAATGACATATCTTTCGGTACCATATAGTACCCCACAGGGCACTTAGCCAGTAAGTAGATTTCAAGTTAGAAATGACATATCTGTCTGTACATTAGTATCCCCACAGGGCAAGTAGTCAGTAAGTAGATTTCAAGTTAGAAATGACATATCTGTCTGTACATTAGTATCCCCCAGGGCAAGTAGTCAGTAAGTAGATTTCAAGTTAGAAATGACATATCTGTCTGTACATTAGTACCCCACAGGGCAAGTAGTCAGTAAGTAGATTTCAAGTTAGAAATGACATATCTGTCTGTACATTAGTACCCCACAGGGCAAGTAGTCAGTAAGTAGATTTCAAGTTAGAAATGACATATCTGTCTGTACATTAGTACCCCACAGGGCAAGTAGTCAGTCAGTAGATTTCAAGTTAGAAATGACATATCTGTCTGTACCTTAGTATCCCACAGGGCAAGTCGTCAGTCAGTAGATTTCAAGTTAGAAATGACATATCTATCTGTACAATATAGAACCCCACAGGGCAAGTAGTCAGTAAGTAGATTTCAAGTTAGAAATGACATATCTATCTGTACCATAGTACCCCACAGGGCAAGTAGTTAGTAAGTAGATTTCAAGTTAGAAATGGCATATCTGTCTGTACATTAGTATCCCACAGAGCAAGTCGTCAGTCAGTAGATTTCAAGTTAGAAATGACATATCTATCTGTACCATATAGAACCCCACAGGGCAAGTAGTCAGTAAGTAGATTTCACCTTAGAAATGATATATCTATCAGTACCAAATAGTACCCCACAGGGCAAGTAGTCAGTAAGTAGATTTCAAATTAGAAATGACATACTAATCTGTACCATAGTACCACACAGGCCAAGTAGTTAGTAAGTAGATTTCAAGTTAGAAATGACATACCTATCTGTACCATATAGTACCCTACAGGGCAAGTAGTCAGTCAGTATATTTCAAGTTAGAAATGACATATCTATCTGTACCATATAGTACCCTACAGGGCAAGTAGTCAGTCAGTAGATTTCAAGTTAGAAATGACAAATCTATCTGTACCATAGTACCCTACAGGGCAAGTCGTCAGTTAGTAGATTTCAAGTTAGATATGACATATCTGTCTGTACATTAGTATCCCGCAGGGCAAGTCGTCAGTCAGTAGATTTAAAGTTAGAAATGACATATCTATCTGTACCATATAGAACCCCACAGGGCAAGTAGTCAGTAAGTAGATTTCACCTTAGAAATGATATATCTATCAGTACCAAATAGTACCCCACAGGGCAAGTAGTCAGTAAGTAGATTTCAAATTAGAAATGACATACTAATCTGTACCATAGTACCACACAGGCCAAGTAGTTAGTAAGTAGATTTCAAGTTAGAAATGACATACCTATCTGTACCATATAGTACCCTACAGGGCAAGTAGTCAGTCAGTATATTTCAAGTTAGAAATGACATATCTATCTGTACCATATAGTACCCTACAGGGCAAGTAGTCAGTCAGTAGATTTCAAGTTAGAAATGACAAATCTATCTGTACCATAGTACCCTACAGGGCAAGTCGTCAGTAAGTAGATTTCAAGTTAGATATGACATATCTGTCTGTACATTAGTATCCCGCAGGGCAAGTCGTCAGTCAGTAGATTTAAAGTTAGAAATGACATATCTATCTGTACCATATAGAACCCCACAGGGCAAGTAGTCAGTAAGTAGATTTCAAGTTAGAAATGACATATCTATCTGTACCATAGTACCCCACAGGGCAAGTAGTTAGTAAGTAGATTTCAAGTTAGAAATGACATATCTGTCTATACATTAGTATCCCACAGGGCAAGTCGTCAGTCAGTAGATTTCAAGTTAGAAATCTATCTGTACCATATAAAACCCCACAGGGCAAGTAGCCAGTAAGTAGGTTTCAAGTTAGAAATGACATATCTATCTGTACCATAGTACCCCACAGGGCAAGTAGTTAGTAAGTAGATTTCACCTTAGAAATGACATACTAATCTGTACCATAGTACCACACAGCGCAAGTAGTTAGTAAGTATATTTCTAGTTAGAAATGACATACCTATCTGTACCATATAGTACCCTACAGGGCAAGTGGTCAGTCAGTATATTTCAAGTTAGAAATGACATATCTATCTGTACCATATAGTACCCTACAGGGCATGTAGTCGGTCAGTAGATTAAAAGTTAGAAATGACATATCTGTCTGCACCATATAGTACCCCACAGGGCAAGTAGTTAGTAAATAGATTTCAAGTTAGAAATGACATATCTGTCTGTACCATATAGTACACCACAGGGCAAGTCGTCAGTCAGTAGATTTTAAGTTAGAAATGATATATATGTCTGTACATTAGTATCCCACACGGCAAATAGTCAGTAAGTAGATTTCAAGTTAGAAATGACATATCTGTCTGTACATTAGTACCCCACAGGGCAAGTGGTCAGTTAGTAGATTTCAAGTTAGAAATGACATATCTGTCTGTACCATATAGTACCCAACAGGGCTAGTCGTAAGTAAGTAGATTTTAAGTTAGAAATGACATATCTGTCTGTACATTATAATTAGTATCCCCCAGGGCAAGTAGTCAGTATAACTAGATTTAAAGTTAGAAATGACATATCTGTCTGTACATTATAATTAGTATCCCCCAGGGCAAGTAGTCAGTATAACTAGATTTCAAGTTAGAAATGACATATCTGTCTGTACATTAGTATCCCCCAGGACAAGTAGTCAGTAAGTAGATTTCAAGTTAGAAATGACATATCTGTCTGTACATTAGTACCCCACAGGGCAAGTCGTCAGTCAGTAGATTTCAAGTTAGAAATGACATATCTATCTGCACCATAGTACCCCACAGGACAAGTAGTTAGTAAGTAGATTTCAAGTTAGAAATGACATATCTGTCTGTACATTAGTATCCCACAGGACAAGTAGTTAGTAAGTAGATTTCAAGTTAAAAATGACATATCTGTCTGTACATTAGTATCCCACAGGGCTAGTCGTCAATAAGTAGATTTCACCTTAGAAATGACATATCTGTCTGTACATTAGTATCCCACACGGCAAGTCGTCAGTCAGCAGATTTAAAGTTAGAAATGACATATCTGTCTGTACATTAGTACCCCACAGGGCAAGAAGTCAGTAAGTAGATTTCAAGTTAGAAATGACATATCTGTCTGTACATTAGTACCCCACAGGGCAAGAAGTCAGTAAGTAGATTTCAAGTTAGAAATGACATATCTTTCTGTACCATAGTACCCCACAGGGCAAGTAGTTAGTAAGTAGATTTCAAGTTAAAAATGACATATCTGTCCGTACATTAGTATCCCATAGGACAAGTAGTTAGTAAGTAGATTTCAAGTTAGAAATGACATATCTGTCTGTACATTAGTACCCCACAGGACAAGTAGTTAGTAAGTAGATCTCAAGGAGTCAAGTTAGAAATGACATATCTGTCTGTACATTAGTACTCCACAGGGCAAGTAGTTAGTAAGTAGATTTCAAGAAGTTAGAAATGACATATCTATCTGTACCATATAGTACCCTACAGGGCAAGTAGTCAGTCAGTAGATTTTAAGTTAGAAATGACAAATCTATCTGTACCATAGTACCCTACAGGGCAAGTCGTCAGTAAGTAGATTTCAAGTTTAGATATGACATATTGTCTGTACATGTCCCCACAGGGCAAGTCGTCAGTCAGTAAGATTTCAAGTTAGAAAATTACAATCTATCTGTACACATATAGAACCCCAACAGGGCAAGTAGTCAGTAGTAGATTTCAAGGTTGAAATTGCCCACATCTTTATCTGTACCATAGTTACCCCATCAGGCAAGTAGTTAGGTAAGTAGATTCAAGTTAGAAATGTCATATTCTTCGGTACATTAGTATCCCACAGGACAAGTAGTTAAGTAAGTAGATATTTCAGTTAGAAATGACATATTCTGTTGTACATTAGTTATACCAGCAGGACAAGTTGTAAGTAAGAAGATTTTCAAGTTAGAAAATGACATATCTGTCTGTACATTTAGTGCCCCACGGGCAAGTAGTTCAGTCAAGTAGATTTCAAGTTGAAAATGACATATCTGTCTGTGCCCTTAGTATCACCACACGGCAAGTCGGTCAGTCAGTAGATTTCAATAAGAACATTGACATATACTGTCCTGTCTACATTAAGATATCCCACAGGGCAAAGTCGTTCAGTGCAGCTAGATTTTAAGTTTAGAAATTGATATATATGTCATGTTTACATTTACATATCCCACACGGCAAGTAGTCAGTAAGTAGATTTCAAGTAGAAATGACATATCTTCTGTACATTTGTACCGCACAGGCAAGTGGTCAGTTAGAGATTTCAAGTTAGAAAATGACATATTCTGTTCTGTACCATTTGTAAACCAGCAGGCTAGTCGTCCGAGTAAGTAGATTTTAAGTTAGAAATGACATATCTGTCTTGAACATTATAATTAGTATGGCACCCCAGAGGGCAGTTAGTTCCAGTATAACTAGTATTTCAAGTTAGAAAATGACATATCTGTCGTGTAATAGTATCCCCCGGGCATATAGTCCAGTAAGTAGACTTTCAAGTTAGAAAATGACATATCTGTCCTGTACATATAGTACCCCACAGGGCAAAGTCGTCAAGTCAGTAGATTTCAAGTTAGAAATGACAATATCTATCTGCACAGCATAGTACCCCCACAGGGCCAAGTAGTGTGACGTTAGAGTAAGTAGATTTCTAAGATATAAAATAGACAATTATCTGTCAGTTACATTAGTTATCGCATAGTGCAGTTAGTGATAGTAAGTACATTTCAAGTTAGAAATGAACATATTGTACTGTACATTAGTAACTCCACAGGACAGAGTAGTTAGTAAGTAAGACTTCGTCAAGTGTAGAAATGACTATCTGTCTGCTACATTAGTAATCCCACAGGGCATATAGTGTCAATAGTAGATTTTCAAATCAGAAATTTTGAAATATCTATCTGTAACCATTAGAGTAACACTACAACGGCAATAGACGTCAGATCAGATAGGATTTTAAAGTTAGAAATGACATATCTGTCTGTACCATTAGTACCCACAGGGCAAGTCGTCAAGTAAGTAAGATTTTCAAGTTAGCAATGACATTCTGTTCTGATACATTAGTTATCCCACAGGGCAGTCGTCAGTCGCAGTATATTTCAAGTTAGAAATGACATATCTGTCTGTTACCATATAGAACCCCAGGGACAATGTAGAAATCACACGATAAGTAGATTTCAAGTTTTTAGAAATGCATAACAGATCTATCTCTGTACCAATAGGTACCCCACAGCTGGGCATAGTAGAAAGTAAGTAGTTATTTTGCAGTAATGACATATCTGGTCCGTACATTAGTATCCCACAGGACAAGTTAGTTCAGGTAAGTAGATTTTCAAGCTAGAAATGACCTATATCTTGTCTGTTACAATGATTAGTAATCCCACAGGACAAGTTGTTAGTAAGTAGTATTCAGTTCAAGTTAGAAATGACATATCTGATCTGTCATTAGTACCCCGATCAGGGCAGAGTCAGTTTAGTATAATTATCAAGTTAAGAAAATTGTGACATATCTGTCATGTAACAGCTACTAGCTACCCCACAGGGCTAGTCCGTC
>SAYR01019389.1:930689-946377 GCA_004382745.1 Argopecten irradians irradians | reverse complement strand
GACGAAATGGCACAAATCAGCCACCGTAGTTAAGTGTGATTTTTAAATGGATTTCAATAATTTTAAAGATTATTGAAATAACTAGTTAGCGCAATACTGATTGTAAAGCAAATTAAAACGATCCTTTGTCGTTTAAACATATTCTTGTTCCAAATATTGAAACACATTTACACAAATTTATGTACCATATGATCGAATGAGTGGTGTTTATTGATGTTTTATATGTGTCCTGAGTGACATCGTGACTCTTCAAATGATGGGTGTGAAACTATAAACTATCAACATCCTTTACCAAACACTATGTTGTGTTCATGATGTGCGAGATAAGTAAAACTAAGAGATAAGTAAAATTACGAGATAAGTAAAATTACTATTTATATTGCTGTTGTTTTTTGACATGATGCTCCGGTTTGGCTTTTGGCTTTTTCTTCTACTTCAGATGTACTAAAGTGATCTGTTGTTGTCATAAATTGTAGAACAGCTGCAAAAGAGACACATAAACTATTTACTAATGCGAAAAATTTTGGAACACAATGCGTCAAGTAAAAAACTTCCAATCGAAGTCATTTCTGGTGGAGAACTAAAAAATTCAATGATTTGCATATGAAACCAACCAGTCTCCAGGTTCATTTAAATAATCTTAGACCTAAGTTTAGAGTAAGCCAAACAAAAACATGTACTACGTATTCTTGTAACGTCACTTTTTATTTTGCTATACATATATATTTCTAAGCACATGGACTCGTTCCCGGTGATGACATATGTACTGCCCTCCAAAAGTTCTATTAAACGAACAAATTAAAAAATATACATAAAGTACAGAAATGTGTAAATCTTGGTAATACAGACATCAGTATAAATTAGTTATCAACTTATTTATCTTTGCTCTAACTCGTTAATTGTTTTTTGAGCGTTTTCTCAGAGATCGGTAATGTATGTAAATAGACGTTACCCATCTTACATTTATAAATCTCTCACCACTAGGAAAGGGTCCAGAGAGACTGTTTAAACTTAAAATTGTGGTCTTTAGGTCGGGTGTCTATTTTACTATGCTTCATAAGTTTCAAAGGGTAAATTCCAAATTATTAGGTTACCAGAATACTCAATACACATGTAATTTTCTTAATTTTTTATCAAAAAGTTAGGTCGTTTAACTAAAATGGTATCATCACGGCAATCAAATAAAAATCTGCCAAAAGTTAAATGGCTATCAAACATTTAAATTATCGATAGAATAAGTCTAATGAATATAAGAATATCCACCGAACTGGAATTTTAAAAAATCCAAACCGTGGCTCTCCATTTTTAAAGAATGGATCCAAACACGTAACATCTCTACGACAATGCATCATAATTTTGGGCAAGAATAAACATGTAACGTCGTCTGTGTGGATGTGTACATGGCACACTGATAATGGAATGTTTATACTTGAAAACTTCCAATTCAGATTTTTCTTTGCACTTTATTTAAACTATTATCATCTGTAATTTATGGAATTCTATGAAATACAGTTACATTATTGTCTTAACATAAAACCGGAAGACGATCCAAACATACGGATACCGGCGCGGAATCCATACAGTGTCTCTACTGCCGATTGAGGTTAAACCCGATATCTAGTGCACGTGTACCAGGGGATTCTAGCTCTTCCATATTCTCAATACAGAGGCGTGTTTAGGATGGCGAGCTTTCGCGAGCGTTAGCGGACAGTCATCACTGAACGGACATGGACGGAGTGCTCTATAGGGATGTTTTAATATATATTTAGTCTGATAATTCTTCCAAAAAAGATGCACGTTAGACCACCATATCGAACGCGCGCGAGAGCACCCGCTACCATTCAGGAAATTTCTTGTCACCGGAAAGCACGTCAACCTGAACACGCCTCTGATTTACACATAGATATAGTAACCAAGGCGTGAAGAGGCTACGTTTATGGAAATATGGCCATCCTTCCGATTATCAGCTTTCTATATATCGGTCATTATGTTTTGATTTTACGGTCATTTCGGAGAAATACCATAAAATTATGCACTTTCTAGATAAACCGATAGGGCTATCATATACAGCAGGTTAAACTCTTCTTTCGAACAGCAATGGAAAACTTAACACACGAAAACAAGCCAAAAACCGAAGCTTACTGTTTCTCCGACATCCATATTTGATGACCGTAATATATATACTATGGTCATCAGTGTGTGCACCATGCAGTCAGGTCCATTTGGGGAATGACGCACATGACTTCTCGAGTCGAACACAAGACACTGCCATTTACAAACTGTAGTATTTAAAGTGAAAACTCTCACTGGCTATTTCATTATATTAAAGACATGAGTAAAAATCATATCATAAAATAAATTTAAAACAATCTGATCATTGGCATCAATGCTGTGGACCAACTAATTTTCGTGTGAGATTGATTACATTTTGGATATATTCTTCATTAGAAATTGTGCATTGATAAAAATAGACATCTCTGAATATATATTCTTATGTTGTTATGTTATAAGCTCTTTGAATACACACACCATTCGATTTCGAGAATAATATGCATTTAAAAGTAGAACTTATAAAATAATGTATTCAGTTAAACAGCAAATCCCTGACGTCTTCTTGAAACTTCATTCAACATTCAACAATGAATTTAACCCAAATGGTAGTATTATTAGTATTTTTTATTCACAAGTTTATGAAACAAAAACAGACATCACTTTTCAACGTATATGATCATATTTAATACAAACAAAACATAATTAGAAACAACAGATTAAACTTTTCTACATTATCAACATATGTAATTATATAAGTTTAATGTAAACATAGTTAATGTTGTGAGTGGATATTGATACGAACACAAGGGCCGATAACTCAGTAATGTAGAAATACCGGATTGGCTTTAGTACCTAAGTCGTGCGTTTGGAACTGGGCGATCGAGGAAATGTAACTGATTAGTTTTTAGTGAAAATTTGATCAGTGAAATATTAAAAAAAATGGGTCAATATATAATTACTCACGATAAACATTAACATAATCATTGATCAACGCAAAAATAGCTAGAAATAATTGATATATATATAATATATATTTGTGTATAATTTACCAATAAAATCGGAAATACCAACTCGCCACAGCAATAACGGAGTGAAACGAAGGGAAGTATTTCTGATAGATCGGAAAGGCAAAATCTCCACATTTTTGACAAAGTTATGACAAGATGCTTATCAGTAATTATCACATGAAGTTTGATATGCGATAGTTCATTCAGTAGGTGGTTTAAATCATAAAAAAAATCTTTAAGCTACTATAATCAAAACAGCTGTAGAACGAGATTACATAAAGTGATATAATTTATTTACAAAATGTATTTTGTATGAGAATAAATATTGAAACGAGGCTACTTTACAGAAATAAACATAAGGACGAGGTTACTTGATAGAAGGAGGCATGGGAACGAGATTAGTATACAGAAAAAAATATTTATTGTACTAGAAGTAAAAGGGAGTTACCTTGATACGAAATCAGTTTGAGTTAAAACGATATGAAAATAAAGTACATTACTGGTATGACTTACGTTGTAAAGGAGAGCTAGGGAAAAAAATTAAAAACCAAAAAAATAAAAAAATAAATCCGTTTTTTCCGACTTAACCATTACTTCAACTTTTGTGTCACTCATATATATCATATCAATGTTTTTTCTATGGAAAACATGGCAAGTGAAATCTGCGCTCAACAGGATATAAATTAACAGCATTAAGTTGAAAAATATTAGATATTTTCATAAAAAGCTATCTTTTTCCCCGAGTTATGTAGTGAACAATTATTTTAAACAGTTTATAAGAATGATTTAATAGAACTAGCTGCCCTAAATACTGTGAAAGTTGATACATTGACGGTGTGGGGGATTTAGATTCCTTTCTTTCTTTAAATCGTCACACAAATATATCTTCTAACAAACATACTAACAAGTACAAAATTTACATATGAATAACGAAAGTATAGATTCACAGCGCCAGAATTGGCGCACCACGAAGTTTGAAAGCTGACTAAGCGAAAGGAAAACCAACTTGCGAAATGTATCCGTTTACAGTACAAGCAACTTGGATTCTGCATGATTCCTTACGTCAGACAGGGTGTTCACGTTTAGTCAATATCATTTCATGTTTTTCTTACTGTCTTTTGTATTTTTTTCACAATATCAGTTCAGTTTTTGCCCATTCTGCTTACGCCAGCTATGTTGCAAAAATTCAGTCAATATACTTTAATGTTTTTCACAATATCATTTCTATTGTTCATTCTGCTCACGTCTGCTATGGTGTCAACATTCAGTCAATGTCATTCTATGTTTTCTTATTGTCTTTAGTGGCTTTCGCAATGTCATTTCTTTTGCTCATTTTGCTTAAACACACTATGAATCTGTTCGTTATTGTAGATTCTGAGATTCCCTTCACTGGGTGTTACCGTATCGACAACCATAGCGGTACCTACATAAGAAGTTGGAACGGAACCGGCTGTTGGGAACATGCAAATCCACGGTTTCATAAAGGTCAAGGCCACTTTTTCCATTATACGTCTTTCAGATCGTTCACATAATAACATTCTGCGAATAAAAATAAACGAATGCAAACATCATAGAACGGAAGATAACAATGTTAACACAATGTCAATAAAACTTTATAAAAATACATGCTCAATGTATACAGTGAGACACATGTAAGATTACAATGGGAAGAATCAGGAGCTCCGGAGGAGAAAGCGACCACTGCGTTACAACAATGTTACCAATCTATTTCAAACCTTTTTTAGGAGTAGTATTTATCAAACTAAAACCATTTGATGAAAAATATGGTTTAATGCAAATTCATAATTATTATGGTGGCTAACAAATATCATAGCAACGATTACGAAAAACAAGAGTTTCAGGGTAAATAAATGTGTAAACATAATGTTACCTCCGATGAATTTTATGAAAAGGATATTATTTTTGACGAAGAGGTAATTATATACTTACGCTGGTTTAAATATAGATAACTTGTCAAATGCCATTTGTTTAAGAGAGTGTTCGACTTCACCCTGTAAATAAAATATTAAATATCATCGAAATATGTACGAATTACAAACGATGCACTTTAAAAATAAGTTTATTTTACTCTCGCGTTAATAATATTGAAAATAGATAAACATTAATAATAGTCTTTATTTCAAGTCAATGACTCTTTTCTAAATCTGACTTTTCTGATTGGCTGATTCTTTTATTTAAACCACTATGAAAAAACCAAGAATAACACGAAAACCCGACGTTATCGTGACGTCACCATAGAAACATTGACGTTGCGTAATGATAAATAGGGTCATAAAGAATTATAAGCATAGATATATTGTTTTAATTTAGGCATTTATGTCACTATTTTTTTTTTATAAATTTCATCGGGTTATGAAATATATTTTGCTTGCACACTTTAGTGAGAATCCGCTACGCAGATTTACACAGTTTGCGAACCACATTTCTTTCATACCACGATGGAATTAAAAAATAGTGACATAAATGCTTAATTCAAAACAATATATGAACAGATAAATGGGTTCATCTTGGTTTATGTGTTCCAACCTTGGTTTTGACGTAGAGAAACATGCTGTCCTTGTTAGCTGAAGATGCCGTAACAACACTGAAGTGTTGACAGCCTGTCGACTTCGCTATCTCGGCGCTTTTCAGTACATAATCACGATCGACTTTAATGAATCCTTCCTGCATGAAACCAAAGAAAGTCAGCGAAATAATACAATGATTTGCAATATAACTTCCAGGAATGCAATATAACCCAACAGTTCGTAATACCTTATGATATTTCCTCAAATAGAGACCTACATCAAGACCATGATGCTTAATTCATGACAATTATTATGACAAAACATTTGTTGACAAAATTACTGTAGCTTTTACAGCAATTGTGCTGTTTCTCCCTTAATTTCGATGAGTTCTAGATGGTTCGGTGAATGGCGGCTCGTAAACCGAAGGCAGATCTATCGTATATTCCGTCTTTACCTATCACAGAGTAGCCTCCCTTTATTTTGTGTTTCGTGAGCGAAACTCACGTCGTTTTCTCTAAAAGTATGACGTTACGCTCACAAACATATGATGTCATAATCAATACCTACCCGCAAGGGCAGATAACTCTGTTATTTGTAAAAACTGAATATATCAAACGGAAAGTGAAATCGATGACAGATACAAAATATATGTCATTTCAGGATTATTAATTAAGTCATTCACCCCCGAAGACATATTTAGACTCTTCTAGATCAAGAACTACAACATTCCATTTTGATATTTTAGGGGAAAAACGTGTCTGTGGATTGTCTCATAACCTAGTACCTTTCCGGCTTTTCCTCTCGTAGTTCCTAAACAACAATAACCAACTTGTGCCCCCTGGAATGCTTCTGTGTACTCCTCAAGTTTGTCATAATCGATCACTTTTTGTTCCTGTAGATAAAAAGGCAGTAATAAGGTTAATTTTTTTTCAAAATGTATGTAACAATGTATAAATTCTTGCGATGAAATCTAATTGTTTACATTGCACTCGATTTGCTCTAAACAAAATCCCCTAAAATAAGTTTTTGTAATGTAATGTGATGAACTCTTTTTCTAAAATATCTTGACGTCGTTTTGTAAGCCAATCACATGCAACGTTATAAACGATGATGTTTTTTAAAGGATTTTTAAAAGTGTTTTAGTAAAATGAATTTTTTCGATACAATAAACCTTGAACGATAAGAGCAAAGTTGTCGAAGAGTTAGTTAAACATCTAATATATAACTTGAGGTATACGTACAAACTCTGGTCCGGGGTCAGGGGTCAGGTCCACTTTCCGACGACCAATGAGAACAACTTTGTTGAATATTCTATTTTTAGACAAGGCTTTAACAAGTTCCTTCCCACACTCTCCGGTATATCCTATTATGAAGGCAGTCTTCCCCATTTCTCTGTACTGTTTTGCTCGATCCTGGAACTCTTCGGACATTCTTCACGCAATAAATAAACAAAAGAAATTATAAAACTTTCATCGAAAGACGAAGTTAGCGAATATATGGTCATGTTCCAAAATTTGTGCAGATACATATAGAAAACCTTGTGAGCAGCCTACTGATCAAGCTGCCCACCGAATCCTACGATGTTTTTCTCAGCAGAACTATAATACTAGATTATCTCCCTCTAGCTTGAAACTGGAATGTGCCGTAGAGACAAAACTATCAAGCCACATTTTAGTGGTGTTTCTACTTTCTAGTAGTCTAGTGGCCAGTCTATCTAAAGACCATAATAGAAGCTATACACACACATACAATGTGTACATGCGTATACTATCTAAAGCGGTTGTGTGTACACATTGATTTCCCATGACTTGCATCGTTCAGTAATTAATGTACATAGTAAACAAGCCACTCAATCATACACATTCCCAGTGGTCAATAAGCGTAACGGTAAGATAATTGTGTATGTGTGTATAGTGAATACACATAAAGTAATACAATGTTATGCTTACATATACAGACTGACATTCATATCAGTTTACCCGTATACTGTATAATAGTCTGATACGAAATATTCGTGTGTACCAAGTCGATGGAGCAATAGTCATTATATCTGTATAATGCAATACGTTGTAGTTATATTTCTGGTCTAATAACAACCAAAGCGAAACAACGAAAGCTTCTACACAACGCACGTATCCTATGATAAAGTATATAATCCATAAGTCAGAAACAAAATGGTGGATGGGATTTATTTACTATCCGGAACAACAACCCGTATATCTTCATAGGTCACTGAGATGATTCAGCATTTTTGTGTTATAACACGTATTCTGTATAGACAATGTTTAAACAGATAAATAAATAAAATACATATCACATTACTTACGTTTACGATATTATTAGATATCCTTTCAAAAATCAAACGTAAAATGTCCCATACGTTATACATTAAAGGCCTCTTACTAGATAACTAACTATTACCGACTTTACGGATGAGAGAATCTCACTGTATGGAATCCTCGCAGGTATGCGTATGTTTGGATCGTGTTCCGGTTTCATTTCGAACCGAAGAGAATGGGGTATGATCAGCTAAGTGTGATTTTTAATGGATTTCAATTATTTTAAAGATTATTAAAATAACTAGTTGACGCAATACTGATTGTAAAGCAAATTAAAACGATCCTTTGTCGTTTAAACATATTCTTGTTCCAAATATTGAAACACATTTACACAAATTTATGTGCCATATGATCGAATGAGTGGTGTTTTTTTTATGTTTTATATGTATCCTGAGTGACATCATGACTCTTCAAATGATGGGTGTGAAACTATAAACTATCAACATCCTTTAACGAACACTATGTTGTGTTCATGATATGCGAGATAAGTAAAACTACGAGATAAGTAAAACTACGAGATAAGTAAAATTATTTATACTGCTGTTGTTTTTGACATGATGCTCCAGTTTTGCTTTTGGCTTTTTCTTCTACTTCAGATGCACTAAAGTGATCTGTTGTTGTTGTCACAAATTGTAGAACAGCTGCAAAAGAGACACATAAACTATTTACTAATGCGAAAAATTTTGGAACACAATGCGTCAAGTAAAAAACTACCAATCGAAGTCATTTCTGGTGGAGAACTAAAAAAATTCAATGATTTGCATATGAAACCAGTCTCCAGGTTCATAAAAACAATCTTAGACCTAAGTTTAGAGTAAGCCAAACAAAAACATGTACTGCGTATTCTTGTAACGTCACTTTTTATTTTGCTATACATATATATTTCTAAGCACATGGACTCGTTCCTGGTGATAACATATGTACTGCCCTCCAAAAGTTCTATTACACGAACAAATTAAAAAATATACATAAGTACAGAAATGTGTAAATCTTGGTAATACAGACATCAGTATAAATTAGTTATCAACTTATTTATCTGCTCTAACTCGTTAATTGTTTTTTGAGAGTTTTCTCAGAGATCGGTAATGTATGTAAATAGACGTTACCCATCTTACATTTATAAATCTCTCACCACTAGGAAAGGGTCCAGAGAGACTGTTTAAACTTAAAATTGTGGTCTTTGGGTCGGGTGTCTATTTCACTATGCTTCATAAGTTTCAAAGGGTAAATTCCAAATTATTATGTTACCAGAATACTCAATACACATGTAATTTTCTTAATTTTTTTTATCAAAAAGTTAGGTCGTTTAACTAAAATGGTATCATCACGGCAATCAAATAAAAATCTGCCAAAAGTTAAATGGCTATCAAACATTTAAATTATCGATAGAATAAATCTAATAAATATCAGAATATCCACCGAACCGGAATTTTAAAAAATCCAAACCGTGGCTCTCCATTTTTAAAGAATGGATCCAAACACGTAACATCTCTACGACAATGCATCATAATTTTGGGCAAGAATAAACATGTAACGTCGTCTGTGTGGATGTGTACATGGCACACTGATAGTGGAATGTTTATACTTGAAAACTTCCAATTCAGATTTTTCTTTGCACTTTATTTAAACTATTAGCATCTGTAATTTATGGAATTCTATCAAATACAGTTACATTATTGTCTTAACATAAAACCGGAAGACGATCCAAACATACGGATGCCGACTCGGAATCCATACAGTGTCTGTACTGCCGATTGAGGTTACAATACAGAGGCGTGTTTAGGATGGCGAGCTTTCGCGAGCGTTAGCGGACAGTCATCACTGAACGGACATGGACGGAGTGTTCTATAGGGATGTTTTAATATATATTTAGTCTGATAATTCTTCCAAAAAAGATGCACGTTAGACCACCATATCGAACGCGCGCGAGAGCACCCGCTACCATTCAGGAAATTTCTTGTCACCGGAAAGCACGTCAACCTGAACACGCCTCTGATTTACACATAGATATAGTAACCAAGGCGTGAAGAGGCTACGTTTATGGAAATATGGCCATCCTTCCGATTATCAGCTTTCTATATATCGGTCATTATGTTTTGATTTTACGGTCATTTCGGAGAAATACCATAAAATTATGCACTTTCTAGATAAACCGATAGGGCTATCATATACAGCAGGTTAAACTCTTCTTTCGAACAGCAATGGAAAACTTAACACACGAAAAAAAGCCAAAAACGGAAGCTTACTGTTTCTCCGACATCCATATTTGATGACCGTAATATATATACTATGGTCATCAGTGTGTGCACAATGCAGACAGGTCCATTTGGGGAATGACGCACATGACTTCTCGAGTCGAACACAAGACACTGCCATTTACAAACTGTAGTATTTAAAGTGAAAACTCTCACTGGCTATTTCATTATATTAAAGACATGAGTAAAAATCATATCATAAAATAAATTTAAAACAATCTGATCATTGGCATCAATGCTGTGGACCAACTAATTTTCGTGTGAGATTGATTACATTTTGGATATATTCTTCATTAGAAATTGTGCATTGATAAAAATAGACATCTCTGAATATATATTCTTATGTTGTTATGTTATAAGCTCTTTGAATACACACACCATTCGATTTCGAGAATAATATGCATTTAAAAGTAGAACTTATAAAATAATGTATTCAGTTAAACAGCAAATCCCTGACGTCTTCTTAAAACTACATTCAACAATGCGATGAATTTAACCCAAATGATAGTATTATTTGTGTTTTTATTCACAAGTTTATGAAATAAAAACAGACATCACTTTTCAACATATATGATCATATTTAATACAAACAAAACATAATTAGAAACAACATATTAAACTTTTCTACATTATCAACATATGTAATTATATAAGTTAATGTAAACATAGTTAATGTTGTGAGTGGATATTGATACGAACACAAGGGCCGATAACCCAGTAATATGGAAATACACGATTGGCTTTAGTACCTGTCGTGCGTTTGGAACTGGGCGATCGAGGAAATATAACTGATTAGTTTTAGTGAAAATTTGATCAGTGACTGAGATAAAAAAAAATGGTTCAATATAAAATCACTCACAAAAATATTTACATAATCATTGACCAACGCAAAAAAAATGGCTGGAGATAATTTCCAATCGCATTTTTACCAGTAAAATCGGAAATATTAACTCCCCATGACATTAATGGAGTGAAACGAAAGGAAGTATTTCCGATAGATAAGAATGGCAAAACCTCCACATATTTGACAAAATTCTGACAAGATGCTTATCAGTAATTATCACATGATGTTTGACATGCGATTAGGTTCTTCAGTAGGTGGTTTAAATCTTAAAAAACCTCAGAGCTAGTAAAATCAAAACAGATGTAGAACGCGATTACAGAAAGTGATATAACATCTTCTTATTTACAAAATGTATTTTGTATGAGAATAAATATTGAAACGAGGCTACTTTACAGGAATAAACATAAGGACGAGGTTACTTGACAGAAGGAGGCAAGGGAACGAGATTAGTATACAGAAAAAAATAATTTATTGTTCTAGAAGTAAAAGGGAGTTACATTGATACGAAATCAGTTTGAGTTAAAATGATATGAAAATAAAGTACATTACTGGTATGACAATAAAGACTTACGTTGTAAGGGAGAGCTAGGGAAAAAAACAAAATCCGTTTTTGTATCACTCATATATATCATATCAATGTTTTTTTCTAAGGAAAACATGGCAAGTGAAATCTGCGCTAAACAGGATATAAATTGACGGCATTAAGTAGAAAATTATTAGACATTTTCATAAAAAGCTATCTTTTTCCCGAGTTATGTAGTGAACAATTATTTGAAACAGTTTATAAGAATGATTTAATAGAACTAGCTGCCCTAAATACTGTGAATGTTGATACATTGACGGTGTGGGGGATTTAGCTTCCTTTCTTTTCTTTAAATCGTCATACGAATATATCTTCTTACAAACATACTGACAAGTACAAAATTTACATATGAATAACGAAAGTATAGATGCACAGCGCCAGAATTGGCGCACCACGAAGTTTGAAAGCTGACTAAGCGAAAGGAAAACCAACTTGCGAAATATATCCGTTTATAGTACAAGCAACTTGGATTCTGCATGATTCCTTACGTCAGACAGGGTGTTCACGTTTAGTCAATATCATTTCATGTTTTTCTTACTGTCTTTTGTATTTTTTTCACAATATCAGTTTAGTTTTCGCCCATTCTGCTTACGCCAGCTATGTTGCAAAAATTCAGTCAATATCCTTTAATGTTTTTCACAATATCATTTCTATTGTTCATTCTGCTCACGTCTGCTATGGTGTCAACATTCAGTCAATGTCATTCTATGTTTTCTTATTGTCTTAAGTGGCTTTCGCAATGTCATTTCTTTTGCTCATTTTGCTTAAACACACTATGAATCTGTTCGTTATTGTAGATTCTGAGATTCCCTTCACTGGGTGTTACCGTATCGACAACCATAGCGGTACCTACATAAGAAGTTGGCGGAACCGGCTGTTGGGAAATGCAAATCCACGGTTTCATAAAGGTCAAGGCCACTTTTTCCCATTATATCTTTCAGATCGTTCACATAATAACATCTGGCGAATAATAAACGAATGCAAACATCATAGAACGGAAGATAACAAAATGTTAACAAATGTCAAAAAACTTATAAAATACATGATCAATGTATACAGTGAGACATATGTAAGATTCCATGGGGACGAATCAGGAGCTCCGGAGGATAAAGCGACCACTGCGTTACAACAATGTTACCAATTCTATTTCAAAACCTTTTTTAGGAGTAGTATTTATCAAACTAACACCATTTGATGAAAAACTACTGTTTAAATACAAATTTCCATAATTATTTATGGTGGCTAAACAAATCTCAAAAAGCAACGATTACGAAAAACAAGAGTTTCAGGGTAAATAAATGTGTAAACATATGTACCAGATTTGGTCAGATGAATTTTATGAAAGGATATTATTTTTTGACGAAGAGGTAAATTATATACTTACGCTCGGTTTAAATATAGATACTTTGATCAAATGCCATTTGTTTAAGAGAGTGTTCGAATTCACCTGTAAATAAAAATATTAAATATTCATCAGGAAAATATGTACGATTGATACAAACGATGCACTTTAAAAAAATAAGTTTATTTTACCTCTCGCGTTAATAATATTGAAATAGATAAACTTATAATGTCTTTATTTTCATATCAAATGACTCTTTTCTAATCGAACTTTCTGATTGTATTCTATTATTATATAACACTATGAAAAATACCACGAAGAATCAACACGAAAAATCCGACGTTTATCGTGACTCACCGATAGAAACATTGACGTGCGAATGATAAATACCCGGTAAACATCAAGTTTGTCGGTAATATTAGTATAATTAGTCTGGAGTTAAGCTAGATATATTGGGTTTAATTTAGGCATTTAATGGTCACATTTTTTTTTATTAAATTTCATCGGTTATGAAAAATATATTCTTGCTTGCACACTTTAGGTGAGAATTCGTCTTAACGCAGATTTACACAGTTTGCGAACCACTATTTTTTCATACCACGGATGAATAAAAAAATAGTGACATAAATGCTTAATTCAAAACAATATATGAACAGATAAAATGGGTTCATCTGGTTTTATGTTTTCCAACCTTGGTTTTGACGTGAGAACATGCTGTCGCTTGTTAGCTGAAAATGCCGTACAACACTGAAGTGTTGACAGCCTGTTCGACTTCGCTATCTCGGCGCTTTTCAGTACATGAATCACGATCGACTTTAATGAATCCTTCCTGCATGAAACCAAAGAAAGGTCAGCGAAATAATACAAATGATTTGCAATATAACTTCCAGGAATGCAATATAAACCCAACAGTTCGTATACCTTATGATATTTCCTCAAATAGAGACCTACCATCAGACCATGATGCTTAATTCATGACAATTATTATGACAAAACATTTGTTGACAAAATTAACTGTAACTTTTACAGCAATTGTGCTGTTTCTCCCTTAATTTCGATGAGGTCTAGATGGTTCGGTGAATGGCGGCTCGTAAACCGAAGGCAGATCTATCGTATATTCCGTCCTTTACCTATCACAGAGTAGCCTCCCTTTATTTTGTGTTTCGTGAGCGAAACCACGTCGTTTTTTCTAAAAGTATGACGTTACGACCTCACAAACATATGATGTATTAATTGCAATACCTACCCGCAAGGGCAGATAACTCTGTTATTTGTAAAAAACTGAATATATCAAACGGAAAGTGAAATCGATGACAGATACAAAATATAGTCATTTCAGGATTATTAATTAAGTCATTCACCCCGAAGACATATTTAGACTCTTCTAGATCAAAGAACTACAACCATTCCTTTTTGATATTTTAGGAGGAAAATGGATGTCTGTGGATTGTCTCATAACCTAGTACCTTTCCGGCTTTCCTCTCGTAGTTCCTAAAAACAATAACCAACTTGTGCCCCCTGGAATGCTTCTGTGTACTCCTCAAGTTTGTCATAATCGATCACTTTTTGTTCCTGTAGATAAAAGGCAGTAAAATAAGGTTAAATTATTTTTCAAAATGTATGTAACAATGTATAAATTCTTGCGATGAAATCTAATTGTTTACATTGCACTCGATTTGCTCTAAACAAAATCCCTAAAATAAGTTTTTGTAATGTAATGTGACGAACTCTTTTTCTAAAATATCTTGACTCGTTTTGTAAGCCAATCACATGCAACGTATAACGATGATGTTTTTTAAAGGATTTTTTTTTAAAAGTGTTTTAAGTAGAATGAAAATTTTTCGATACAATAAACCTTGAACGATAAGAGCAAAGTTGTCGAAGAGTTAGTTAAACATCTAATATATAACTTGAGGTATACATACAAACTCTGGTCCGGGTCAGGGGTCAGGTCCACTTTCCGACGACCAATGAGAACAACTTTGTGAATATTCTATTTTTAGACAAGGCTTTACAAGTTCCTTCCCACACTCTCCGGTATATCCTATTATGAAGGCAGTCTCTCCCCATTCTCCTGTACTGTTTTGCTCTATCCTGGAACTCCTCGGACATTCTTAATTCACACAATAAATAAACAAAAAAAAATTAAAAACTTTCATCGAAAGACGAAGTTCGCGAATACATAGTTCCAAAATTTTAGTAAATATATACAGAAATCCTTTCATTCTATTTTATGAGCAGCCTACTGACTAGGCTGGCCAACCGCATTCTACGTTGTTTTTCTCAAGCAGAATTATAATTACTAGATTATCTCCCTCTAGTTTGAAACTAGAATATGGCCGTAGAGACAAAAACTATCAAGCACATCTAATTAATATTCTAAAGACTGTGGCCAGTATATTCTTATGACGAACAATAGTAGCGTGAACACACAATACAAAATGTACATGTGTATCTATCTAAAGCGGTTTTGTGTGTGTACACATTAGCTACGTTCTCAGGGGTCAATAAACGTAACGGGTAGCATAATATGATGAATGTGTGTACAGTGAAATACATAAATTGCTATTGCTTACATTTGCAAACATTATTAAATCAATAATCTACTGCCACATACTAATAAATACGAAAAATTATTCATAAGTGCTATTATTTCGTGCGGTAGAATATTCTCGTGGTTATGTGGATGAAAGCACTAGTGACAATATATATATACATTATATATTGCTTGATACGTT
>SAYR01019389.1:916192-930664 GCA_004382745.1 Argopecten irradians irradians | reverse complement strand
ACGTTCGCTCACAAATATGAATATCATAATCAAATCTACCCGCAAGGGCAGAATAACTCTGTTATTTGTAAAAACTGAATATATCAAACGGAAAGTGAAATCGATGACAGATACAAAATATAATGTCATTTCAGGATTATTAATTAAGTCATTCACCCCGAAGACATATTTAGACTCTTTCTAGATCAAGACACAAACCATTCATTTTGAATATTTTAGGGAAAAACGTGTTTCTGTGGATTGTCTCATAACCTAGTACCTTCCGGCTTTCCTCTCGTAGTTCCTAAAACACAATAACCAACTTGTGCCCCTGGAATGCTTCTGTGTAACTCCTCAAGTTTGTCATAATCGAATCACTTTTTGTTCCTGTAGATAAAAAGGCAGTAATAAGGTTAAATTTTTTTCAAAATGTATGTAACAATGTATAAATTCTTGAGATGAAATCTAATTGTTTACATTGGCACTCGATTTCTCTAAACAAAAATCCCTAAATAAGTTTTTTGTAATGTAATGTGATGAACACTCTTTTTCTAAAATATTGACGTCGTTTTGTAAGCCAATCACATGCAACGTTATAAACGATGATGTTTTTTAATTTTTTTTTTTTAAAAGTGTTTTAGTAGAATGAAAATTTTCGATCAAATAAACCTTGAACGATAAGAAGCAAAGTTGTCGAAGAGTTAGTTAAACATCTAATATATAACTTGAGGTATACGTACAAACTTGGTCCCGGGGTCAGGGGTCAGGTCCACTTTCCGACGACCAATGAGAACAACTTTGTTGATATCTATTTTTAACAAGGACTTTAACAAGTTCCTTCCCACACTCTCCGGTATGTCCTATTATGAAGGCAGTCTTCCCCATTTCTCTGTACTGTTTTGCTCTATCTGGAACTCCTCGGACATTCTTATCACACAATAAATAAACAAAAGAAAATTAAAAAACACTTCATCGAAAGACGAAGTCGTGAATACATGTCATGTTCCAAAAATTATGGAAGTACATACAGAAACCTTTCATATTTTGAGCAGCCTACTGACAGGCTGGCCAACCGCATTCTACACGATGTTTTTTCTCAGGCAGAACTATAATACTAGATTATCTCCCTCTAGTTTGAAACTGAATTATGCCCGTAGAGACAAAAGACTATCAAGCACATACTAACTAATATCTAAAAGACTGGTGGCCGTATATATTATTGAGAAACAATAGTAGCTGTGAACACCCATCAAAATAGTACATGTCGTAATAAATCTAAAGACGAGTTGTCGTGTGTACTAAGCTAAATTCGCGTTCTCAGGGGCATAGAAGCGTAGACGGTGCACTAGTTGTATGTGTTGTTACATGTTGTTAATCATGAAATGCCTATCTACATTTTGTTGCCAACATTTGGAGTTATCATATTTACGCATGATATTATGACGATATCATATTTCATTCTGTGGCTTGTTTTTCGTGGTAGAGATGATACGTTGGTTGAATTGAGTGGATGAAGCAAGTAGTGACAATGATACTGAGTGGTTATTATTATAGGATTGTATATTAGTTATTATTTAGTTGGTTAAATACGTTGTATGATATTATCGTCCATGGTCAGCAACACGCAGGATTAAACGGAGTCTAGCGGGAAATCTTCTATATTCGCGAAGGTGTCGTCTTTTATTTAGATTATTATTGGGAGAAATTCCATCGATGTGGAGGGCCACGAGAGAAGAGGAGGCAATAGGGGTGTCCAGCTGTCTTAACAATAAGTATATGACTCACCGAGGTTAAGTGAATGTCTGTGCGGGAATATCGGTTATGAGCTATATTAGAACTATAGAGCATTGTTTGGTTTGGGTGCGTTTTTGTGGTGAACCGTGGGGGTTTTTTAGTTTGGTTTTCGGGGTGGTTGGGGTTTTGTTTGGTGGGTGTGGTTGTTTTTTGTGTTATGGTTGGTTGTGTGTTTGGTTGTTGGTTGTGTATGTTTTTGGTTGGTTGTTTTTTTGGCTTGTTTTTGTGGTGTTTTGATGATGTTTTTGTTGTTTGTTATTTAGGTGGTCTTTTTTGGTTGTTTATTGTGTTTTTGGGTCGTTGTTTTGTGTTATTTGGGTTGTGTGTTTTTGTTTTTGGTTGTTGTTGGTTTGTGTTTGGTTTGTTGCTTGTGGTTGGTATGCTGTGTTTTGCTTGGTGTTTGTTGGGTGTTGCTTGTTCAGGTTTTGTTGTGTGTTTTTTTTTTGGGTCGTTGGATGTGGGTTGTTGAGTGGTTAGTTGGTTGTGGTTTGTTTTGGGTGGGTGGATGCGTCTGGTGTTTTTGTGGGAGTTGGTGTTTTTTTTTTATGTTCTGGTGTTGTGTGGGATTGTTTGTTCTTGTTTTATGTTTGTGTTTGTGGTTAGTTGTGGTTTGTGGGTCGTGTGTTTGTGGTTTTTTGTTGTGTTTAGTGTTTGTTGTGGTTGATGTATTGTATATCATATGTTGGTTATGTTCTGCGTTGGGTTTTTTTGTTTTTTTGTTTTTTGTTTTTGTGTTTTTTTTTTGTATAATAATTAATTAGTTCAACTATAACACAAGGTCTTCTTAGTCGGCGTGGTTCTCTGCGATCTGGTTGGTGCTGTGTTGCTCTTAACGGAAGCGCATAGACACCTCCGAGGTGTTCCGAGTACAAAGTAACCGACAAGGCTTGCTCCGTCCGACATAAAGCCTGTTTTTCAGCCACACTCTCTCTGCGTTTAGAGTTCCTCCTGTGCTGTGCGAGATTGGTGGGTCTCCCTGGTCACGTATGGTCCAGTACTGTAGTTCCAACGTATTTACAGAGTATTTACATAAATTGTCTCGCACGTAATGATCAGTTACGGCATGATACTGGGAAGTCCCAATTAGAGGTCTATTAGGGAGGCCCACCTAGAGCCTGAGTAGCCCTCTGCTAGGGTATAGTCGTAGTTGAACTATAGGGACCAAGTCCCGTTTTACAGCCATACAAGGCATTACATTGCGATTCGAGTGTGTGCTTCCGCGATGTCCTTGGGTGTGATTGTCTGGAGCTGGGATGCTATCTAATGAGCGCGGTGTCCTCCAGATACGCAGGTGGCTCTAGCCTTGGCTTTTCTTCATGGAAATGTTTGGGTATTGAATGTGGGTTCCAGCATGCAGCACGGTCTCGAGCGAAATTTTGCTTTCTAAGGCCTCACTGCATCCGGTCAAGGCTGTGATACAGCGGGTCTAACTGTTTGCACTACAGTTTTCTGTGTACATTTTTAGGTGGCTTGCCAATTGTCGCATTGTTCTCGTATAGGGACTTTCTGCTATTCTAATGGAGTTATCTGTTAGTCCCAACAACTCTGCTTCGAGATGAGGCTCTAGGCTTCTGCTGGAATAGTCGCATTTCTTGCCTTGAAGCTTGATACCGACTCCTCGAATCGCTGAACACTGAGGTCTAAGTTATGTCGCTTTTAGTTTGTTGCCCTCAAATATCATTCGCGAGTAGGCGAGAAGCGATGCAGGGCCAGGGACGTTTCTAAAGCACGAGGGTGTGTTTCAATGGATGTCTGCTTGTCGTAGGTACTGGAAATCCTCGAGTGTGCTCTTTGTGGGGAAATACGTTTCTTTTGGTGAATTGATAGAACCAAATTTGGGCATCCGTTGAAGTGGTATATTGGTGGCGTTAGCTTGGTGAGGGTGAATGCGCTGTGTGTGCATGCGGTATGCTCGTCTTTTTGATCGTGTTATTTGCGCAATAGCCTTCTATGTTGTTGCATTCCAGTTATTCGGAAACCACAAATGTTTCGGACAAGGTTGGGTTCGATTACTATTCTTTGCTTATCTTCAAGAAGAAGGTAATTTACATGCTTCTCGTCACTTATTAAAGCCCTGTTATATGTCAATGCACCATCCGGTCACTGTCTTTTTTACCATACTGTTGGTCCGTTATTTCAACAACGGTAGAGGACGCCCACTTCTGACATTGAAGGTTCAATGATCATCTAGTCTTTCTCAACATCTTCTCCAGTGCGGGGTGCTTCTCCCTCCTCCCCAACAAACGGAGCTCAGGTGTTCTCTGAACAAGGCTGATTTGATGGACGCGCTTATCGCCCGTGTCAATAGCGTGCTCTATTGCCGAAAATTCCAATATCAACGCAGTGAACCGGAGGCCAGATCGATAGAACGTCGGCAAGGCTTCATTAAGAGGGTTCATTGTTAACCTTGTTTTTGATTGGGCTCCCTATGTCCTGGATGTTGACTCTCTCTCAAATGAATCTTGTAAGGATTAATCGGGTAAACCTCGCATCTTCAGATTTTTTGGAGATATTGTATACGGGGTGGTCTCGGAAGATCGGCGTCGTTATTATTCCATATCCTTGTGTGAAATCTCTCTGGAAGTTAGTTCGTCTCTCTATTATGTGCTCATTGGGCCAATCCCGCTGTTACGGAACAGGGTTACATTTCCAGGTCGTGACAGGTGATAAACAGACATCGTGGGATTTCTGTGTCATTGGAATACATGACACGATTGGCCAGCATGGTCGCACACGGGTGGTTATGTTTTAGGTAGGCTTTATCCCTCCATGAGTTGTGTTCTGCTACACACTGTAACCGAAGAACAGAGTTCGCTCGGCATGTAACGCGTCGAGCCGTTCTGATCCTATTCTACTGCAGAGACAGTTCGACTGTTGTTTTTGTTCCTCGATCATGTTGTCTGGAAATGTCGTATCTTCGTGTCGTCTGGAATACAAAAGGTATGTTACCCTTCATATCCAACGGTAGCTGAAAATGTGGTTGCATGATTTAAGTCCAATACCTATTGAGCCATTTATCGGTCTCTCAATCGGCGCGAAATCTTTATCAGTTTTTTCTTTGAACTTCAAAGCCTGCAAGTTCTATAATGAGTTAGATGTTTAGATTATTTAGGTACTTCCTGTTCATCTCGCGATCTGCTCTAGGCCAGTCCCTCGCAAAGTAAATTCTTACAAAGGACCTTGGAGGCTTCTGAGACGAGTTGTGATAACTTGTCAGGAGATCCGCTGTCACTTCAGAGTGCTGTATCAATGAATAGTCGATTGATTCGTTTACTCGATGTGAGGCGTGATACTGGTGTCAGTGATGCCATCGATGGAAGTATGTTACTTGAGGCTGTTCTCTGAAAGGTCTCTTAGCTGAACGTAGGCCATCTTCAACCGTAGGATCAGGTCTCTGGCCCTATAGGCTTGATCCATCTCGCGTTTAACATCTTTCCGAGAAGGACACATGCTTAGCACTGGGAGCTGCAGCAACGATTATCTGCCTTCTCTTCGGACAGTTGCGACAGCCATTGTGATCCAATAACCGTTACAGGAAAAACACCTTCCATATTATTTGGTGATGTTGTGACCTTGACCTGTTCGTAGCTTGTCCTGGGACGGCCGGATTTCTTTATGTGACTCTAGGTCCGGGTATTGCTGATGTCTGCTGCATCCGTTTCGATTTTGTCGTCAATACCATCAATCCTCTTTGTACATTCGGCCTCGGTGTCCCTGAAGAAGCCTGTTTGCGGTCTGCGGACGCACGTGCGGTGTGTCCAGCTCGATGTGGCGTATACCGGACTCTGCGTCACGTGACGCAAAAGGCTCGCTGTTCATCGCGTTTTGAAGCTCTGTCGAATATGGTCTGGTGATTAACTTGTGACTTTAATTTATCTAATCACCCAGCTTCACCGATTCGAGGTTCAAATTCGCCGACATATTGCTTGTCCCGCGTCCTTGTCGGAACATCCGTGACAAATGCGTTTTCATTGGCTGTCGCTGCATGAAATGCTGGGCAATCAGGGTAGCGCGTAATGCTAACTGCATCACCCTGTCCGCATCCTCGATGGTTCGCCTACTTTCTGGCGCTGAAGTTTTGACAACTGATCTTGGTCGTATCGGCATTTATTAAACGCCACCGAAACGCTTCTCAAGTTTTCCGTAAGTAGGTCGTTGAAACCTATGCCATACATTGACCGTTTGATATGGTGGACGGCTTATAGAAATGGCGCTAGCCTTCCTTCCAGACTCCAACATAGGTGTCCATCATCTCATTCAATGTCCATTGAGTTTCTCAGCGAAACGGATAAACTTGTGTTTGAAACCCATCCAACTGTCCTTCCCATCGAATTTCACGCCCTTAGGAAGGGCAACAGTTTGCCTATCAGGGATACTGTCGGCCTCGCACAGCTTGATGTTGACCTCTGGGTTGGCCTTGGGTCGATGATGCTTTGTTTTTCTGTGTATTTTCGTTTGTGGATTTTTTGTTTGTTGAGTTGTTTTTGTTGTTATGCTCCTATGTGGGTTTACCTTTGGTGTTTGTTATCCCTTGGCGTGCTTGCTCCTTGAAGTGGAATCCCTGATATAATCTGGCTGCTGGTATTGCCTGGGGGTACTTGAGGAAATCGTGTGGGTGTCACTGGTTTGTTGGTACGTGTTGTCTGGGTTGACTTGAGGATGATCCTTGGGGATTGCCCGTGGCCGATAGTCCTGGTAAGTTTGGACCCTTTTGATATCACTTGGGGTTGAAAAACAAACCTTGGGGAAATGGGGTAGTGTGGGGTTACTTGAGGGTAGTCCTGGTAGGGGTTGACCTTGGTTCTTTAGTGTGTAGGCGCGTGATCGACGGGACTTGCACCTTGAGGTAGCCTGGGGTTGCACCTTTGAGGGTAGCGTGTGGGTTTGACTTGAGGGTACCTTGGTTGACCTGAGGTAGTCTCTGGCGGTTTGACTCTTGAGGGTAGCCTGGGGTTGACCTTGAGGGTAGCCTGGGTACCTAGGCCCTGGGATACTGGTAAGGCTTGTGGTCTTGAGAACCTTTGGTGATTAGTGGTTGCGGTGTGGCCCATGCCATTATTTCAATGATTGGGTTGGTCCCATAGGGGTCCTGTTGATACCCTCGTAAGTCCTGGCTGACCTTCTTGGGAGGGCTAGCCGGCCTGAAGATCGGCTCCATAGACTAGTTTAGGTAAACTCCCAACTTTCATCTAGCGGCCTGGATATTTGGGTTCGACATAGGGGTACGCTCCATGTTTGGGATGGTTGGTCTGTTTGACTGGAAAAATGAACCTGGATGTACTGGCGACGGGACGCAGAATGACCAGTAGCCATTAGTGGGCTACTCGCGGTCGCAATTACCGGCGTAGACATTACAGTTCTCGGACTGGTAAGCAACGGCGGCGGCAAATTTAGGGACGGTTGTACCCTGCATGTCGCTACACCAGGTGAGAGTATCTTAGCGATAGCCCCTCCTGTTGCCTCAGTGTTGACTGGGCCTGGCTGACGTCTCTCGATGAGCTCGGATACATTAGCTTCTAAAGTGTCAGCAATAGTGTCGGCCTGACTTACCTGTCCAGTTGGCAATGTTTGTTTAAATGATTCCAGGGACGTATTCAGTTCGGACTTTTCTTCGGCACTATCCCCTTCATTAAAAGTGAATAAAGGGTTAGGCGCGAAATCAAACAAATGGCTTATCTCCCCAGCCCGAACAAACTTAATATGCCCCAGACTCTCTGGCGTGATATTGCCATGGGATCTAGCCTGAATAATTTGGGTAGCCGTCTTCTCGCCCACACCTGGAAGGGCTCTTAAGTCCCTTGACGTAGCAAAATTAATGCGGACTAACGTCTTCTCTCGCGTCGTAATTCCAGTCATGATTGTAGTACCGTAAACAAATAGGTGGTATCGTGTTACTCTTTGCGTAAATGTAACCAAGAACACACGAAATGCTCAGAAAAGCAAAATATTATGAACACGTAGTACTATTATCGTGTTACCCTATGTAAACTAATACAATTGACACACGAAATGCTCATAAAATCAAAATATTAATGAACAGTAGTACTATTATCGTGTTACCCTATGTAAACTAATACAATGGACACACGAAATGCTCATCAATAATATAATAACAGTTTATATTGTGTAATCACCACCGTTTCAACAGTTTAAGAACAAAAAATAACAGTTTCAGACCTATAAATAGTCAAAAAATGACAAACTCTGAACCAAATAATTTTAAGTTCAACAATATATGAAACAGCAATAATTATCTGTGTAATTACAAATGTCAAATATTAACAAAATATCCTGAGGAAGTAGACAACAATATCAGAACGACAACTCGTGAATTATCTGAAATAGACAACCCAAGTCGACGAAAACAAATTGCTCGCTCCTCACGAAATGAAAATATCACGTTATGCAGAATAAATCCTGCAGAACAATATATAAAGATAACAACAACAATATAATATTATTCGAAAATGAGTCGAGAGAGATATATCACCGTTAATTAATATAATAACAGTGACAAACAACGAAATATTTACCAAAGACCAGTATACTAATATCAACAGCGACACAACAATTCAAAATGGCGACCCCATGCACGTGTTTTTCAAACTCGACATGTACTTCGTTCGAAAAGTTTGCCGACGACGCCAATATTGTGAAACCACGTGTGGAGTCACTACATAAGTATCAACAATATGGTCACTGCTAACAATAAGTATACTCACCAGGTTAGTGAAGGTCTTCGGGAATACGTAGAATATATAGAATGTATAGTACAGATATATAACAGTTCACAACACAGGTCTTCTTAGTTCGGCGTGGTTCTCTCGACTGGCGTTGGTGCCGTGTGCCAACCGGAAGCGCAGTAACACCCGAGGTGTTCCGAGTACAAAGTACCGAAGGCTTGCTCCCGGCCGACATAAGCCTGTTTCACCACATTATACAGTATATAATCCGTAAGTCAAAAACAAAATGGTGGATGGGTAGATTTACTTCCAACAACAACCCGTAGATCATTAAAGGTCATTGGCATGATTCAGCAGTTTTGTGTTATAACACACATACCCTGTATAGAAAATATTTAAACTAATAGATACATAAAATATATATCTGGATACTTACGTTTACGATATTATTAGACACCCCGTGAAAAATCAAACGTAAAATGTCCCATACGTTACACACTGAAGGCCTCTTACCACATAACTATTATTGGCCGATATAGGTTAACATCTAGTACACGTGTGCCAGAGGAACCTAGCCGATAGATAGCTCTTCCGTACACACAATACACAGCTACGTTTATGGAATATGACTATCCAACCGATTAATAGCTCTCTACATTTCAGTCATAATAATTTGATATTACGATCATTTCGGAAATATGTATCTAGTGCCTTCTACGTGAAATCATACGCTTTCAAGATAAACCAATAGGATGTTCATACACAATAGGTTAAACTCTTTCTTCGAACAGCAATGGAAAACTTAACACATCAAAAACAGCCAAAAAAACAGAAACTTACCGAATTCTCCAGCATCCTTCTTTGATGACTGTAATATATATTATGGTCATCAGTGTGTGCACAGTGAGGGGATAGGGTCATTAGGGGAATGGCATCCAGGGTTTCTCGAGTCGAACACAAGGCACTGCCATTTACAATCTACAGTATTTAAAGTGAAAGCTGTCACTGACTATTTCATAATGTTAAAGATATAAGTATAAATCATATCATAAAAGAAATGTTCAGTAACTCTTGACAAAGTGGCACCGATGCTGTGAACTAACTAATTTTCGTGCACAATCTATTAGATTTTGCGTATTTTGCAGGCAAGTAGAAATCGCAAAAATAAATTGTCGCGAAAAAGTGTTTGGCATTATTAAAGTACAATCTTTTGGCTCTATATATTGCGAAAGTATTTTGCACAGTAATGTCTATGCCGTCTTTGCATATTACATTATGTACCTTATGTTCAGGTAAATTGACGCTTAAAGTGTGTAGTTATTTGATCAGATACTGCCATAAAAAATACTTAAAATTACACTCTTTGTTACAAAAAATATTTAGCGGTGCGCAGCCTGGCGGAATTAGAACACTAAGTGAAGGAAACCAGTCTACTTACCAAGGGTGCGTTCTTGTTGTACAGTTCACGAGTCACAGATCCACATTTAAAAAAACACAACCCAAAAAACCATATGGTATATGTATGAACACTGTTACCACTCTATTGTGAAGATTCGTTAATATTTTTGTATCAGTTTGTGTTTTTGCTAGGGCGTTCGGATATACAAATATATATTGTTAAATGTATATGTGACCAAATGACACACAATCAATTCTAAACTGCAAAAACAAGATGAAACTAATAACATACAAAATATATTGCATTTCTGACAATTAAAAGAATGTCGCCCTGAACGTTAGATACACCTTTTTAAGTACCAGTGATTTTGTCTATGATTTACATTAAACTTTCTACTTACCATTTACATTGGTTCCCGTCTAACTTACCTTCCATCAGATGGTACAGATGATAATATATATATTGACATACAATCATAATTATTATATTCTATGCACATACATGTACATATTACAAAACAAACAAACGAGTTTATGATATAAAAGAATAATTTGGATATAAAAGAGAAGGATAAGTTCACATAACCGTTCTTGATTGTCATGGTGTCTAACAAATGGAATATTAAAAATAAAGCGGCATCATTTTGTCACATTTCAAAGTTAATATTTATGATGAAAATACATGTAATGTGAATATTTCATAAGTAAAATTCCTTACCATTGGAAATTCTCATGTAGTTACCGAATCGAATCTTTGTGTCGAACCTGTGTTCTGATCTCTCATGTTGTCCAATACAATACTTGTTCATGCTTGTTGTTGATCCGGCCAACAGGATTGAAGTTTGTCCGCATTTAATACACTCTCACTTGCACACAATGCTCAGTATTCTCACATGCCACAAATGAACACAGTGCCATGACCATATACGGCCATGAACGAACAATAACGAACAGGTAACAGACACAATTGATTTATAAGCACGACAATGTATGGAAAATAGCAAATACGAAAAAGGATAGAAGAGATATATCAGGAGTGTGTATATGAGCCAAAATCAACAAACAATATCCTAGTAAAAATTATAAATCGATTTGTCATTTCATCAATACATTTAATATTATTGTGGCAAAGATAGGTAATGACACTCCACAACAACAAACTCAGAGTGTTTTTTGTATAGTTACTTGGATCTAACTAGTATTATCATGTAATTCAGTTTGACGCACCAACTTATAAATACACTTTTTGAAAATTACTAGACTAGATAAAATGCACAAGCTAAGATGACTATTTCAATTGAGTGACATATGACTTCAAAATTTACAAATACACCTTTCAGTAGTATTACCAGCACATCCTTATACTTACATCCGGCAACTGTCAGTAACGTCGATTGACTATAGGTAGTACCATAATGATTAGCCGCAGAACATCTGTAGGTTCCAGCATCAGCTGTTTGGGCGTTGGTGATGACAAAGTCTGGCGAAGTTGTCGTGCCTCCACTGTATCTGCTGTTAGTGGTGATTGAAACTTGTTTCTCCCAATAAAGGTTAGTTATGTTTGACGTGGAGTTAACGCTACAGACAAGTGTGACAGTTCCTCCAACAGTTGTACTGTATGAAACCAGTGGTTGAGTGACAGTCGGTGGAGCTAAAACAGAAAAAGTAAAATATTTAAAGTTTTCTTATAGATAAAAAGGCAAAGCATGACACGAAAAAGTATAATGAAGGATGAATGGATTGTAGAACGGATTCGAATGTTGTTTTTTTCTTTTTAAAGAAAACGCTCATTTTATTAACACAATTAAACATTTACCAACACTGTCAGCAAATGTCATGGGATTTATGTTTTAATGGTGTCAATTTCAAGGAGGAGTTGCAAGTTAAAGATGAATGTGTTTGGCGTTATGCTGCGTAAGGTCATCAAACAGACTAATAATAAACTAACACATAGCACCTTATGTCAGTTCTTAATGGCTAGACAAAAAAAACCAACTAGAGTTTAAAATGAAAAAAATCTCTGTGTATTTGAAATCTTTGATCTAACTTATGGAACGATATAAACAAATAATATTACAATTGATTAATGAAATCGAACACTAAAATAGGTTTTCATTGTTTCAAAGATAATCTAAAACATAAACCTCAGTACTGATGTCATATTTACTATGCATTCAATGGTTACTACAACATTTGGTTTTCAAACCGATTACAAAAAAATCATTATAAGAATCGGTTAAATACGGATTACAAACAACTTTTCTTCCCATCCCGATATAATCTTTAAATGTAAAAGTAAAATAGAAAGGTTGAAAAGATGATCACATGCGACCAAAAGTCTATATCAAGTTCATATTTGAAAATTATTCGCCGTTTGGTCAATGTTTACTTACATCCAGTGATTGTTAGCTGTGTATTTCCACTAGTTCCAGTTCCGACAGAATTTGTTGCCGTGCATCTGTATGTTCCAGTGTCACCGGTCACAGCGCCAATTATGAAAAGGGAAGGCAAGGTAACAGTACCTCCACTGTATCTGGTAGTACCACCAATATTCACTGGCTGGAAAACACCGTTCGTATTCTTCTCCCATGAAACGCTTGTATGGGTCGGGTCGGCGTTCACGTTACATACCATAGCAATAGTCCCTCCGGAATTGGTGGCATATGTTGGCGTTGGTATGGAAACGGTCGGAATGACTTGAAAGCAAGATGGATTTTACGAGAAGATTAGGCAGCCATTTTGTTTTAAATGTGATCACGTTATATCGTACCAATAACATCGGCGAATAGCAAGACGAAGCCCTACTGGCATACCTAGTTAAAGGTTTGTATCAAACATGTATTGAGGCCTTCGTTATATTGCATATAGGGCTTAAATGTAATTTGTCATACGAGCAGCGGAAGCAAGTGGACAATGTGTTTTATTCTTATTCAACGTAAAAAGACATTTTAGATTCGAGTTTATTTTTTGATCAATATTCGAAAGATAAATGTACCAAATGAAGGCATTTATAGTTCAAGAAAAGTAATGACCCATATGTATTTTCCATATTTTCAAATTGAATGTATCGTGATGAGTTGTATAACTCCTGTCCAATCAATAAATAAATGTTGACAAGACATTCATATCTCAAATCTAGAATTAAAAATACAAGATCAATATATCACCCCGTATCGTAAAGAATTTGCAAACATCCCAAAGGATTGGTTATTTCTACATAGTTTTGGGAATTGGACACAGGTTGCAAAACTTTTCATATCTCTCAGAGTTTAAAATAATATTCATGTTGTCAAGAAAAGCAACCCAAATCAAAATGTGCAGTATAGGAGATATTTACACGCATTTAACAATATAATTAACTGTGTAATAGGTTTATTATTTTGCGGTGAATTAATTTTTCGCCAATATTCGCACGGTTTAAGTTGAATGTACCAGTAAAATAAACAAGACAAAACATTGAAAGAGTGAAAAGTAAGATAACGCTATAAGCTTGATAATAGTTTGATATTAGAACAAGTAATGCAAACAATTGGTCCCAGCATACGACAGTTCTCTTGTCATGAAATTTGATGAGTATATTTTTATTACAGCATGTCTGCATAAATATTTTCCAGAAAAATTAAACAACTATAAATATATTGATAGTTATTGGCAGTTAATAAAAAATAAATATAGATTCCTTGGTTATATAAGTTAACGCTATATACTGTAACAAAGCATTTTGCATTATTATTTTCTAGATCAAAATGTTAGTGATTATAGACATTTTAAATTCAAGTATACCGTTTTTGTGTACATCATGCATTAGCGGTTAGTATAGTCGGCATTAGAGAAATTTACGGGTGAATGTGATACACAACATATAGCACATAAATGTGCTTTGAGTATAAGAAGTTGACAGTAATCGGATTATTTGATTAAATAGCTGAAGCGACTGTTTAAAGTTCGAGATGGACACATGAATAATCTCAGAAGTATTATGTTTGTAAGCGAGCAAACAGCGTACTTCCTTGAATAAGCATGATTCAGATGGTTCGAGGTTATAATGATGACAGTATATTTAAGTATTGATGTCACTCTTTTTTATACTTCATCGGGTATGAAGAAATTTTGTTTGCAAACTGTGTGAATCAGCGTAGAGGATTTCAAAACGTTTGAAAATACAATTAATATTACATACCCCGATGAAGTTTAAAAAACAGTTGCTATATATTTATTTTACAGAACTAATTGATAGCATAAGATACGGTTAAACGTACACATTCCAAAATGACTTTCCATATGGAATTTGTTTCTAAAATCGATACGCAATGTTCGGGTTTTTCGCGCCCTTTTTCTGATTTTTCTTCATAGAGTATGAAGACAAGTATCTGGCCATCAAAAGTCGGATTTAGTATGAAACAGAGAAAAAAATAGTAGGGAAAAAAGAATTAATAATAAAAAAAAATTTATAAGTGACTTGATCGAACGTACTGGTTTGACAGCTGATAAATCATAACACAGCGAACTGTCGATAATAATTCGGCATTTGTGATTTTAGCTTTAAGGGGATCAATGTCGAAAAAAGACACGAGATTTGTCATTCTAAGAGGAAAAGTCAACACGAAATAGTCTTCCA
>SAYR01019389.1:887544-910872 GCA_004382745.1 Argopecten irradians irradians | reverse complement strand
CTGTCCAGAAGTTTGTGGAATATGCTTTCTGAGAATGGCTTACCCCGGTAGGTGGATCTTCAAATACAAACAGCCAATTCATATTCAATGTAACACAGTATGAGAAACCTAGGTCGTTCATGGACAACCCGTCAATTCATATCATAAAAAGAGAACAAGAGGACGAGGTTGGTCATTTGCCCTCAACCTGGTTTGTTATGTCACAAACAATGGTCACTGCAATACATGTCATTGTCTTTTCTTTCTTAAAGACTTAACCTCAATGTGGCTTTCTATTTGCTCGCGAGCGCTCTGCTGCCCAAGCGAGTCAGAGCCAAGACCTATACAAATTTACTATTTCCATTTCCCACAAGTATGTTTATGCTAAAAAAAGTGTGCTTACGATCAATGCAGAAGTCCTATGGTAGTAGTGATCACTTACTTAAGTGATTCCAGACTACAGATGACATCCTAGATGACATAATGCACAATGTTCGCGTCCACTTCTTATGTAACGCTTTATTGAAGCAAAAGACGTCATTATCTTATTACATGACGCACGCGCAATATGACGTCATTTAGCGACATTTCGGCCAAACCTGGACATGACAAAGAAAAAACGCAATTTTCGAATACTTTTTTGATTTAATAGTATCCCACCGACCCTTCGCACACGCTATATTGTGATGCTTCCGCAAAAACAGTATTTTTTTGATTCTAGGAATAGATGAATAGAAAACATACTTCCTAATATAAAGTCATTTTTCAACGTCGTGAACTTGCGTGACAGAACAGTCAATTTAAGAATTTCATTTTGTGTCATTTCTGCAAGACAAAGGTTTTGTTCGATAAAAAAGTAGAACGACGTCGCAGTCTATATTTTCTAACATGTTATTAAAATAGAAGAAAAACGTATTTTTATATTAACAATTCATGTCTCTATCTCATGTATTAGTACCGTTTTGTACTGTGTGTATTTGTGTTTTTTCACTTTTTTATCTTTTCTCTTCGGATCTGTCGATCGGCAAGTCTACAAACAAAGTCCACCATTTCCGATGGCCAAAGGATTAAGATGTCAAAACCTGCCATGCCCTTCAATAATTCTGGCTATTAATAGCACATTAAACTGATAAAACTAAAACAAACTACCAGACCCGTTCGATGCTATTAGATGCATCATTCAAGGATATGAGTGCGCACAACGGAACTGCCATCCGTAATCATTCAACAAAATAGGCATGGCATTCATCTACATAACCACAAAAGACAGTTATTGTCCAATGAGGCTGAAATGTCCATACATATTAATTGCTTGTTTTCAATGTGTCTACGAAATCGCGACTTCTGATCATTTAAAAATAACTAGACAGGTAGAGGAAACCATACACAACACCTTTGTATGACCGTTCCGTTTGTTCTAAAATCATCGGAAAACGTTTGAAGGGATACTTGTTTTAGATTATCTGTTTTCTGCTTATCGTTTATTAGTTTACCGTCCTATTAACAGCCAGGGTCATGTAAGGACGTGCCAGGTTTGTTGGTGGAGGAAAGCCGGAGTACCCGGAGAAAAACCACCGTCAGCGGTCAGTACCTGGCAACTGGCCCACATGGGATTCGAACCCTGTTTTCTGTCGTTGATGATTCTATAATACTGCAAGTGCTGATAGTGGTGCTTTCCTTAAACTGTCTATGTATATAGATACAGGCTTAATAAGATATTGTGTTTGAGTCCCAAATAGTGCTTTTCAGCCCAATATAACCTTTGTATAAAGATCACTTTGCTATACAGATAACCTTTTCCTTGTTCCTTTGGTATATACCCATCCTCGATACTCCAGGGGTTCCGATCACTTACGATCTCTACACCATTAATCTCATAGTAAAACTGGAGGCAACAGAACAAAACAGGAAATTTAGTCGTTTGATGTACATCAAAAGAACCGTATAACGGTACACTGTAGTTGGCTGTGTGGCTTTGATGTCGGGCGTCGCTCTCTCTGTAGTCTTCAAAGCAAATATTTGCAGGCCTGTGATTGGTTCAGATGTTTTCCGCTGAGCTGCCTCCAATTTATAGAGATAGTAAGTGATCGGAACCCCTGGAGTATCGTGGATGGTATATGCTATACAAAATTGATACACTATACAAGAACTTACACTAAATGTTACATTCTAGATAACACTCGATCTTTAAACGTTGCTTATATTATATTTGAGAATGCTGACCCCAAGGCTAGGACTTTGGCAAACTTCAATATTTAAATGTTCATGGGCGCGTTGAAATATCTTGATTTGCATTTAAAATAACCTTTAAAAACGTATGTGTGATATATACGAATTACCTGAAATGATTAATGTTGGGGGAGGGGGGAGTCTTACCGTGGGGCAAATATATACTTACCTTGTGATGATACCGCTGGCAACATCGAAATCAAGATCTGCATACAAGACAGAATTTTAAGGATGTTAATGATTCCAGCCGTTACTTCCATTTTTCAGCAATATCAGTGCTCTGTATTTAAAGAAACCAAAATTATCTACATGTATAATATAAACTGTCAATATCGATAAACTCAAACCAAATCGAAAGGCCCATTCAACAATAGACAAGCTTTTATCAATAGCAAACTTTCCAATGTAAAAAAAGTAATGAAAAATAAGGTCAAAGTTATGAAACCAAGGACATTTTATACTATTTGCAAAATAAAACTAAAACTATCATCACCACTAACACTGTCATGGTTTGTAAGATTAAATATTAAGTAAAACTGAAAAGGATGGTAGTATGCTTCAGTGTGATAATACTCCCAAACTGGGTGCGAGTTTCACTATCACAAGGTGACACAACACAATAATTCGCAGTCTCCCAAAACACACTATCACAAGGAGACACACAACACAATAATCCGCAGTCTCCCAAACCACACTATCACAAGAAGACACAACACAATAATCCGCAGGCTCACAATACAAACTATCACAAGTTGACACAACACAATGATCCGCAGTCTCAAAAACACACTATCACAAGGAGACACAACTCAATGATCCGCAGACTCGTAAAACACTATTACAAGGAGACACAACACAATGATCCACAGTCTCACAAAACACACTATCACAAGGAGACACACATCACAATAATCCACAGTCTCCCAAACCACACTATCACAAGGCGACACAACACAATAATTCTCAGTCTCCCAAAACACACTATCACAAGGAGACACACAACACAATAATCCGCAGTCTCCCAAACCACACTATCACAAGAAGACACAACACAATAAGCCGCAGTTTCACAAAACACACTATCACAAGTTGACACAATGATCCGCAGTCTCCCAAAACACAAGTAGAACGAATATACGTACCCGACCTACTATACCTTTCGGCCGGGTACGAATTGGTCCCTATGTGTCGTAGTGGAGCACTGCCTCCGAAAATCTCTCGGGCACAGTTTTCTATACTTTTTGTCTGTTTTCGATTATCTTATGCGTATACATGCATTTACATATTATTTTTGTCCAAACAAAACATAACTACCATTCTTTATATCTACCGTACCGCTCACAAGACGTCAAATTCACAATTTGTGGACTTGCCGTATAAATTCCCTTCAGAAAGACCTTCATATGTATTTTGTAAAAAAAATGATGCCTCGATGAGAATTTAATATTTTATGTGGTTCAGTTATATTGCCGAGTAGTTAAGAATTATCAAACAAGTACGATATAATGCAAACAGACGTTTTATAATGGTTTGCATAATCATTACTTTGCTCCATTAGCAGTAATAGGCACCGATTGTAGCTCTAAAGACGACATCATTTTCTGTCCAAAAGTCTTTTGAGCTACAATATTGCAGCTATATCACAAGGAGACACAACACAATAATCCGCAGTCTCACAAAACACACTATTACAAGTTGACACAATGATCCACAGTCTCACAAAACATACTATCACAAGGAGACACACAACACAATAATCCACAGTCTCCCAAACCACACTATCACAAGGAGACACAACACAATGATCCGCAGTCTCACAAAACACACTATCACAAGGAGACACACAACACAATAATCTGCAGTCTCACAAAACACACTATCACAAGTTGACACAACACAATGATCCGCAGTCTCACAAAACACACTATCACAAGGAGACACAACACAATGATCCGCAGTCTCGTAAAACACTATCACAAGGAAACACAGCACAATGATCCGCAGTCTCACAAAACACACTATCACAAGGAGACACAACACAATAATCCACAGTCTCCAAAAACACAAACGCATCCACCTCACGCATATTTTATAACCATGGCTTCTTAAGACGTTAAGCATTATAGATAATATTCGAGATAGTGTCTGATCAAATTAAAATGTTTTGGAACAGTTTACAGGCCAAATTCTGCCTGGATTAGTTATATCATCTTACAGCTGCGACGAGCTATGTGACACCAATATTATTTTCATTGTGTTAAATAAATATATCGTGTCCTTTTTTGGAAATTGTTAATGGCTGTGCAGGTTTCAAGGACATATCATAACAAAATACTTGATAACTTTGTGTAGCATTACTAAATGTGCTCCATTATATCTCATAAATGTCCTTCTTTGTGTGTGTACAGCACTGTAGTTGATTGGGGCCACTGGGAAAATACGTAGGAGGTTTTAAAATACCCTCTGTAGTAAGTCGTATGAATCATATATGGTTTGTGCATGTGTTAAATACGATCTCTGTCACTCAGCTGACAGAGTACGCTTCTTTTGTTGACTGAGCACGCTTCTTTTGGTTCAGTTGGTAGATTCGTAGTTTTCAAACCGGACATCCGGATTCGATTTCTGGTCGAGGCCCTAGACAGGAATCATTTGTGTTTTATCCCTGTTCTTGGATGTGGATAGACAAGATATGTTCAAACATTTTGATAACAGAAATCTAGAGAAAGTGAACCAACTGTTTTTCACTGCAACTAAATTTCGCGGTTTCTTTTTCACAACAAGTTCGCGAAACATAACGTTTGTGGTTTTAAATTGAATGAAAACACCAATCAATTGAAGTGATGTAGATATCAATTTGTGGAGACAATGTTTTGTGAATTTTTCTATGCATCGCAAAGTTCGCGAAATAAGATTCTTTATAGTATTAGACCTAGTAGACAATAGGCGGCAATAATACATTTCGCAACGTAACAAAATTGACGTATGTATACAATATAATACTGCTGTAACTTCTCCAATGAGTGAAAAGAAAAAAACCCAGCATTTTTCAGGTCGATATTTTTATCCGGGAACTCCTGTTTATTCTACATAGTAATCATGACGCGTACAAAACTAGAACTAGAATATTTTGATGCCTTCTTAGAATACTTGACAAACTGATTTATAAATAAATGTAACCAAATTGATATGCATTCCTATTCAATGGGTGCATTGATGCAGAAAAAAATAGCAGTGTTCAGTTTTACTACTGGCAAGACCGTGGCGTAGCGTTGTGTTTCCACTCGTGTTGTTTTCTCTTCATTTGATTCATTGAGAAGGAATGTTCGAGTACTTCTAAAGCAATGACCCATTCAATCATAAACTGTTACATCATTTTTTGTATGGAGTTAAAAATCTACCAATCCGTTCTCAGCTTATCGACTGGAAATTGGGATTTGCAAAAAATACTTTTTGAAGCAGTGACTTTTCTTTTTAACCCTTTGACCCCAAAATCAATTCCAAGCTCTGTTTCCTCCTACCATAGTTTCAACCAAATCCATAAATTAAACATCAAGTGATCACATGGCCATTACCCGTATTTAGAGATAGACGGAAAGACAGAACGACGGAGAAAAACAATATAGTTACCCACGGTTTCATCGACAGGGACTTGTAAAGAGGCAATTATTTTTAATTTCGTATTATCGTTTCGAGACAAATAAAAACATTATATGTATCGACTAAAACGTTACCCTGTCTAATTCTAAAATTACAAAGTAATAATAAAAGTCAATAAATCTATATCCTTGATGTAATAGTTTGAAGACTGAAATCTGACACAGTTATTTTATTAAACATATATTGAATTTAAGTTCTTCAAATGAAATGAAACATTTTTGCAGCATAATTTATGATTTTTACATTAATTCACTTATGATCTAACCATTTCGGTTAATTTTTCCATTTCAACTTTATCATTCAAGCCCTATCCAGCAAGTATATCTATTTAGAAAACTTGAATGTGAATACATTTTCATTACAGAAATCATGGAACTCGCCCTAGCCCAACTGCACAGGAACACTCACTGGTGAAGAATGCAGGATACCAGCCCTTTCTCTTAAATAAAACGATGTAACAGGTAAACGTAACAGGAATCAATTATACTATTGTATAAGATAGCATTGATAGCAATATAAAGCTGTGAATAATGCACAATAGTGAAGCGGAAGCAAGACACCATCATAGGTGTTTCAATAAAGAACCTGTTTGACGACATTTTGTAAATGCAAAACATTGATATTTTTTTTTTTCAAATTCGTTCGTATCATATTACTAAAGGCAAACTATGGTGCTTTAATCATTTGTTAAATGTTCACAAATATTTGTGTATTTATGTATGCTCAATTATGAAATACTTGTTTTATTTTATATTATGTTTTGATGATTTTGATACAAATAAAAAAAAGTCAGACAAGGACGAAAATTATATTTATAGTTGTGTTTTGATGATTCCGTATTTTAAGGATTAACTTGAATAGATTTTTTATGTTTTGGAGATATAACACAAAAATCTTAGTGGACTCTAAATAAACCGCGAAGCGGTTTATGATGAGAGAACATAAAGATTTTTGTGTTATATCTCCATAACATAAAAAATCTATTCAAATTAATCCTTATAATTCAATTTACTAAAAAGATAATCTCTTCAATATTCAAACGACGACGCCATTTTTCCTTTATGGGCTGATAAAGTAAATTTTTAAGCCAATGAAAATGCTCGTAACAAGCAAAAATGAATTATTATTGTGTAAGCGTTAGTTTGATCTCTTCGATGCAACGGAATGTGTCTATACTTTCGGAACACCTCGATTTTATCATCCATTGTGACACTATTTCAGTATAGAATCCTACTCCTCATTATGGTATACAGTAAAACCCCTATAACTCAAACAGCAGGGGACCAGGTCAATAGTTCGAGGTATACGGGGTATTCGACTCATCCGAGTTGGTCACGATCAATAGTCAAAATGTCCGGTCTCAAATTTGTATATGGTTCAGTCAGATCTAACCTTTTAGATTTAAAAACAGGTGCCTAATCAATTCAAAACAAAATCACAAAATCATTAATATGTCGAATCACTTTAGTGTTATGTAAATGTAAATTGCGTTGATATGTTAAATAGCACCGCCATGCTATTAATGATGGAAGGGTGACTCAAAATGTCTATCAAGAAGTGAAACATATCAGTCAGTTCTAAATCGGAAGTAAGAAGGGTTAGAATTCCTCCTGCATGGCTTACACTGGCTTAAAGATGTCTACATATTAGGTATGTGATATTCCCGGTGGAATAGAGAAACATATGAAAGGCGATAAAATTATTGAAATATAATATTAGTAACAGCTACAGAAAGTAACTTGCGGATATATTCTTACCGGAAATAATGCCTTGTCTCTTTCCGTGGTTCCTAAGGTAGGTTTAGATGAATTTCGATGGTTTTGCAAGAGAAGTCCCTCTTGACGCCAGGTTTACTTCGTCTGTTCATTAAGCATATTATTTTACAACTTCAGTTTTCTTTGATTTGTAGAACAGCCGAAAGTGAACTGGCGATTTTTTTATCAATCTTTTCAAATTCTCATATAAGCGTGAAGTCAGTCTTTTGTTATTTTATGAACACTTTTGGAGGTAATATTACGCCAAAGTCTAATTACCAACGTAATTACGTAAACTTTTCTAAAAGGACGTGGTCTAAAATAACTATACAGGGCCAGTGAATTTATTTTTAACGATTTTAGCAACCGACAAATAAGAAATCGTTGAGCTTTCTATAACTTGTATAGTATAGGAGAAAGATTACAAAAGATATGAATATTGATATAAAATCGCTTCATATTACACGACATTAACTATATAGATAAAATGAATATTGTAGCAAGTACAAACACATCATCATTTTTTTATTGCACATTTGAGTAAATAAATCATGTTCTGACGATATCCTATAGCATAAAGAACGTATTCTTTAGGAATGCGACGTATGATTATGACTGAAACGTTGTCTATTACGTTACGGATATAGCTATATCATTGGCTATTCTAGGCTAGAATATCTTTAAAATTCAAGTTATTCCGTAAACTAGTTTTATCTTTTAAAAGTTTCAAATTAATTATAAGTTAACAGCAATATATGAAACTCTTGCCTACGTTACTATTGTCACTGTGGAAGATTGAAACATAATGACCGATCAATTACGCTCTGTCCAATTACCCAAATAATCTGTTCCCTTGTCGAGGCATACTATAGTCTATACAAGTTACTGCACATGCTTTGCGCTCAACACAACGGCTATGAGACAACTGGTTTTCCCATTGTCAGCATAATATAACGGGGTGGGGTGTGTTGCTTGGTGTCTTCGGCAACATGCTTCAGTGAGATAGCACTATAAAAAGGGCAATAGTTTAACTATTGCAAGAAGACAAAACGAATATACTAAAATACAGACACATTCACATACCGCTTTACATTGTACACATGGGAGGCCATCCTTGAATTCCACTGGCTACTAATAGGACTAAAAATAGCATAGCACTCTACTAAATGTAGAATTATCAGCTTTTATTTGAAATACTTCAGGTAATTGTGAATATACGATAATTATTCGGTTGGACTAGTTTGGTTAATTTGTCTAACGTCCTATTAACAGCCAAAGTTATTTAACGATGTGACAGATTAAGATAAAAATTCGAGTACCTGGAGAAAAAAAACGTCGACCAGCGGTCAGTGCCTGACAATTTCCCCACATGTAGTTTGAACTTACGACCTTGAGGTGAAGGACCGGCTCCCTGTATATGCGCGCTTAATGGTAAGTTTTTCTCATTTGTGTATTCGATTATAAATAACACCTCAGGAAATCTAAATTAAAGAAGTCATAGCAAAAACCAAGAAAAAAGACAATTAAATAAATTTTATTGGTAACAAACATTTATATGACAAACTTTTTCAACGTTAAGTAAAAATATAGTTCATGATATAATGTTTTTGGAAATATGTCAACAGACTCAACAATCTGTCAGATTTCTATTCGAAAGTTTCAGTGGTAACAGTTGTAGATACTGATGGTCACAGAATAACCACTTTCATATTAAGGTGTAATCCTCATAGCACTTATTTGAGACGTCTTATTCTATATCAACGCATAACTGTTCGAATGTATGTTTGTAGATTTTACACTTGTAGTCTTTGCCATTCTACAGTTTGCTGGTTCCAAGTCAAAAGGCAGTGCAATCATGGTTATGCGTTCTTGGTCAACAGAATCACTGACTTGAGTAGTACACTGGATCCATCGTTTTCTGAAGCTAGAGGATCACTATCAGTGTCTGACCACACATACAGTGACCATGCTGATATCTCGCGGTTTTTGTGGTCATTGATATTGTGGGAATATGACTTAAAAGATGCCTCAGATGCATGACCTGATACTTTCATATTATTGGTATCTGGTATCTATTCCACACTGGTCCTTGACTGTACTGCTTACGAAATGGTTAGTATATTTACAGCTGTGGTTACCGATGTTTGAAATTCGTGGCACAAAGTTAGTGTGTTCTTTACAAGTGGAGCACAACAATACCAAATATCATCAACATCAGTTGAAATGGAATCTTTAGTTTTCTGCCAGAGACCCTCACAGTTATGATGCAGTTTGATATCTGACAACACAGACCGAGCAGCTACGGTCTCCTAAAAATATGAATGATATTTGACATTAATAGAAAATCTACAAAATAATATACATGTATTAGGAATGACTGTTAGAACTTAATATAAATATGTAACTTAAGCTCACATGTACATGTATATTAAAACATAGCTTGCACATTATTAGTATACGGTAATGCTTACTGAAATTAAATTTGAAAATATTAATATTTAAAAAAAAATAAAGCAAACTTTAACAACACTGAGTCATTGTAACCGTATTTAGAAATATTAACATTGATACTAAGGTTTAAGATAAGGATAACTAATACCTAGTATCTGGTTCATTCTGCTCTCTATGTTACTTACTTTGGAGTTTTCCCTATGATGTTGATCTATCACATCAACTGCATGGTATACGTAGTTCACTCCAGTGTCAACGTGGCAATTAGAAATGTATTCTTCATCATTTTGCAGATATTTTCTCTTCCTCATCTTCAGTTTTCCCGTAGCCGTTTCTAAAATATAAAACAAATTGCTCCTGGTTTACTAACCTTGGTTTTATAGAAAATCCGAAGTAAATATAATATGTTCACTTACGCGCTTTACACAATGAAAAAGTCAGTTAATTAACATGATATGAGGATAAGTTATCTGATATACTTGAATAATTTCTGATTTTAGATGTTTTAGGGACTAAATAAACATATCTGAAAAATAACCGGACACTTCGCTGTGACAAAAACATCTACTGAGTTAGATCGGGGTGTTGGAGAGAGTGGTATTGGGATGTATTTGTATCTTTTATTTAAGACATCAACGGAATGGCCGATAATTTATTTACACTGGTAACTAATTTTATGACCCCGTGTTAGAAGCACAAGGACTTCTTGGAAAACGCAAGTAAAATAGATCAGCTCCTGTCGTTGTAAAGATCGTAGGATCTCCGAAGATCTCTAAAGCGTATATCGTCTTGTCCATGGTATGAAGTAAATATATTTGACCTGGCATGAATACCGTAATTTCCTATGTAATGTATAGAAAGTCCGCAGTTTTTTTTACCCCCGTCATATGTGTCAGTATAAACCTCGAAAATACAAGTGTAGTGATACAGCGAGCATACATATTTGATTTTATTTGGAAAAAATATACAGGTATATTAAAAGACATAGTTGAAACAGCATTTAAATATTAAATTGTTTTGAATTTGGCTAGTATATTTACAAAGATTAAAATAATTTGTGATACTTAGTGAGACTGAACTGGGTTTATAACCGGTTACTCACCAGTTTAATCAGATCATGGTCAAAGATGACAGATGTGGTACCGGGTGCTTTCGCTGCTTCTTGAGTTCCATCAACACACACTCTGAAAATTATCACATGTCACACATTAACAGTTAAAGTTATATATGCCGCATTTTTCATACTCACAAATCAAAAAGAACTTTTGATATGCTATTTATTACCAAAAGTTACCAAAAATATGAGAATTACAACACTTTCAATGCATAATTTTACAATTACAAATTTAAAGTAAAAGGTGAAAATGGTTTTTGGTAATAATGCCAAAATATCACTTTATTTACACCTAGGGTAGAATATCCCTATCCTTATATCCACGTATGAAAAAAAAAATTTCTCTCGTTCTTCGACGTTTAATTGCAATTTTACCGCTACGACTTTCCGCCATGTTGAAATGAATAAGAAAAAAAATCAGTGAGTGCAAATCATTTATCCATGCATGATAATTCCGTGATATTTTCCACGCAAATCTATTTTTTGTATCTTTTAAGTAAAAACTGCATAGTTCCTGAAAAAATGTCAAAATTGGACCGAATAACTAGAAATTTTGTTGACGTTGTGACACCACGAGGCTTTATTTCATGGGTAGCCATGCAATCTACCCATACAATACAGCTTCAGGCAACATGAGTGTATAGCCCTAGCCAGCCAGTATTTCACGTGTAGATATGAGAGAACTAACGTTTATAGTGCATCATATATGTTTGGCTGTCCATTTGAATGATTTTCACAGTTTTGTTCATTAAACCTTATGGTTTTCAATAGATTACCGAAGGAAAAAACCTATGTTGAAATTCTCACTCATTTACGTGACATATAATTTTAAAGTGCCAAATATGGACAAACATAGATAAAACACATTATATATACTGACTTACTTATTAAATTGTAAAATACAAATGACTAAATAAAAAGGACGCGTAAAACAGACAGAAATTAGCACGAAGTAAATAAAAATGAACAAAATATTTCTACAGTCAACCCTGTCTAGAAAGACCACCAAAGGTGTCAAAAATGTTTTTATTCTGTATTTGAATATTACAGAGTTATCTGCCCTTTTGGTTAGGTATTGATTGTGACGTCATGTGTTTGCAAGCGTAACGTCACACTTTTCGGAGAAAACAACGTTAATTGAGCTCACAAAATAATGACGTCACAATGGATACTAACCCGCAAGGTAGTTTACTCTGAATACCTTATGGTCTTCATACACAGGGTAAATTGTGTTGAAAGGACATTTTTCGGATCCTGCAAAATGCTCTTACGCAGCAGCTGGCCTTTATACAGAGGTGGTCGCTAAGGGAGGTTAGACTGTATATTACATGTGTTATATTACCTGTATATTAGGCATCCCTATAATAAAAAGACAACAATTAATAATATATACAACAAACAATTTTAATAAGTGAATACTGTACTCTTAGATTGAATTATCCGTTTAATAATATACACAACAAATATGAGTTTATATGAGACCCGTAATCATCCTGAAGAAAACACGAGTGATGTAAGTGTTAATTAGTGTTTTAGCTGGCGCGCAACGTTATATCTACATAAGTGTAAATGTGTAAGAGAGATGTAAAAGTAAAACACGAGAATTCTGAAGCGTAATTTTAATTCTCTGACAAAATGTACAAGATACGTACCTGACATTTTATACATAAAAAATTATCATGATCCCTTAAGACCATTTGTGCTATCTATTTTATGCATATATATGTTGTGTTTATACAGCAAGACAATAATTCTGGAGAAAAAACCCATGAAAACACACAATGTTTAAATAAATGGAAATCAATCAATCAATAAATAAATTCATTTCGTTTCGTGTCATAAGAATGTAATGGTCAAATAAACTCTGAAAGAAACACATGAAACATGAAAAAACCCACAGAAATACGGAAAGTCAATGGCATATCTTCATTTCGTAGTGACCACAGCCGCTCACAGATGGAAGATAATGGTAAAGCAAACTTTGAAATGTGTACAAAAAATTACGAATAATTTCATTATTTCCTTATTTTACAATGATCATTCACTTACCATAATAAATTATCACAGCATTACTTCTTCATGAATTGATTGGAATCTGCATCGTGATTGGCCATTCTGTCCAAGACAACACCGGTCCATCCTCGGTGGTGAGTAATCCGGTCGATGACTGAATTGGGGTCTTATCACCACACAATACACACTCACTTTTACACGTTATAATCACACTTCCATATATGGTCAAACACAACGAACATTACCAAACAGGAAACAGACAACACAGTATACGCACGACGAAATGTATTATGCACGGAAAACAACAAGTATGGAAAAGGATAGGACACAAATGGTAGAGAGAGAACAGATGTGTGTATATGTGTCAAAACCAATAGACAATATCCTAATATAAATTAATTATATATCGATTTGTCATTCCATCAATACATTTTATACCACTGTAGCAAAGAGAGAAAAATGACATTTTATATAACAACAAAAACATATTGTTCAACTTGTTTCTGATCATAAAGATATTTTGTGTAGTTACTTGGATCCAACTATCTTGTATTTTCTATTTAACGCAATACTCTATAAATACATTTTTACCAGATAAAATGCACAAACAAAGATAAATATTTCAATTTGCTGAACTATGACTTGAAAACTGACACCTATCAGTAATCTTGCCACCACATCCTTATACTTACATCCGGCAACTGTCAGTAGCGTTGATTCACTATAAGTAGTGCCATATTGATTAGCCGCTGAACATCTATAGGTTCCAGCATCACCTGTTTGGGCGTTTGTGATAACAAAGTTTGGAGAAGTTGTCACCCCTCCACTGTATCTGCTGTTGGTGGTGATTGAAACTTGTTTCTCCCAATAAAGGTTAGTTAAGGTTGACGTGGAGGTAACGCTACAGACAAGTGTGACAGTTCCACCTTCATTGGTGCTATACGAAGTCTGTGGGTGAGTTACAGTCGGGGGATCTAAAAAGCAAATGATAAGCAAACTGAAGTGATACCTTATAGATATAATGAAATAGGTAGTGAAAGAAATTATTGTGTAACGCATGATTGTACTGTTGATGGAATGGAGACAGTGAGCAAGCTATGACTGTGCCTGCTCAGAATGAACAGAATGCATGATGTTATATAGAAAATTAATAACTGCATCCGCTTGGGATCAAACTGGGAACATCTGGCTTCTTTGTCTTATACTCAACCAATCGAGCTAAAGAGAAGTTCTTTCTAGCTTAGAGGCATATTGCGGCTGGCAGTATTGACCTATATTTCACTGCTCAAAACAAAACTTTAAGTTTGACGTATAAAACGTCCTTATATGACCCTGGGATCAGCTAGTATTAAATTTCTCACATCTATTATATACAATGCGACATTTAACAATCGGCTCAACCCACTGGCCCCTAACCCTCTGGTCTCAACCCATTGGCCCCTAACCCTCTTGTCCCAACCCACTCGCCCCTAACCTTCTGGTCTCAACCCACTGGCTCCTATCACTCTGGCATCACACTCTCTGTCCCCTAACCCTTTGGCCCTAATCCACTAGTATATAACCTATGACCCTTAATTCTTTGGCCCCTATCCCTCTGGCACCTAGCCCCTTTACCATAATATCTGACCCCAAACCCTCTGACCCCTAGCCCTCTGGCCCCTAACTCTCTGGCACCTTACACTCTGGTCCCTAAAATCTGGACCTAACCCTCTGACCCCTAACCCACTGGTCCCTAACTCTCTGGTACCTAACACTCTGGCCACTTATACTCTGGACCCAACCCTCTGACTCCTAACCCCCTGGCCCCTAGCTCTCGGCCACCTAACACTATGGGCACTACTTCTCTGGCCCTTATACTCTGTCCCCTAACTCTCTGACTCCAGCCCTCTAGACGAGTTGATACACGATGGGAGGGGGCACTACGAAAGACATGTGATGACACTTACATGAAGCACGTTCATTTGTTTTACCAAATCTGGCTTTCAGATCAGCCTTTATTTTTTATGCATTCAACTATCAAAACAATCCGAGAATGGCGCAACACTCCGACATTATCGTTATAGAGACATTGAAGTTCCGTATAAATCTAAACAATGAATCCATTGAAAAATTATTAGAGTGAAATATAGTACATTGAAACTTTGTCAAACAATTCTATGTTTTTTTCGTAAATTAGAAGAAAAACACGTATTGTTCTACTATTACAGTTTATAAATGCATATTATAAGTAAGACAATAGCACTTGAACAAATATCAAAATATTGAAAGTAGATACATTTTCTCACGCGTATATGGATATGGGATTTATTCCACAAGAGTGAGATATTTAAAAAGAACTAGAAAAAACCCGAGAATTGGCGAGTGTCTTTTGTAACTTTTAAAAAAAAAACTTACGAGTGTTGAATATATTTCATATAAAAAAAAAACCCGAGTTGTTTGACATGTTTCTACCACAATTAAATCTTCTAAAAGACTGCCAAATTAAGATGAACGTTATTTGCCGACATTTGCAAAATCTGCAATAATTTGGTGTATTGATATTATATACTAAAACGAAATCACCCAAGTGTCCTCGTACGACAAGATTTATCACTGACCAAAAGGTTATTCATAATTTTGAGTCATTGGTTTATGCAACGAATGGGAAAGCATGAAGGATTCCGACGCCTTCACATATACGGTTTCAGCAGCGATGAGAGTATAACAATATGGTGTCATGACATGATAGAGGGAAAAAAAGACTCCACGTCAAAGTATAAAACCACAACCAATCGAAAGTACCAAAGGTCAATATCAATATATTTATCCAACACCCAGCACATATATGCAATGTCCGAGGATTTGAATAACACGAATTGTGGAAGAAGTAAGGATATTCGATTTGTATCCTCTTACTTCCGCTGACTGATCACGAGGATTTTCTCCGCGCAATATAGTACTCACCCACTAGATCACCAGCATGCCTACATTTCGGCCATCGATAATTATATCACTTGTTTTGCTATTGATGTAATATAAATCAAGTTGATTTGAAAAACCTAATTGATATTAAATTCAGCTCAGCTTCATAAAGCAATATTTCAATATCAAATCAAAATCATGAAAACTCTAATTGGTTATAACTACTGAGGATTATGAATACGTATGAATATTCTGTTTTTATCCTCTTACTTCCGCTGACTGTTAGTTGGGTCGTTCCGCTTGTCCCAGTACCGACCGAGTTAGTAGCTGTGCATCTGCAAGTCCCACTGTCACCAGGCTGGGCGTTGGTAATCACCAGGTTTTCTGACCCCACAGTGCCTCCACTGTACCTGCTGTTCGAGGTGATTTGGACCTGCTGATATACATTGTTGTTAAGTTTCTCCCAGCTGACACTGGTGTGAGTAGGGTTGGCGGTTACCGTACAGACGAGAGTGACAGTTGTACTTGTAGTAGCTGTGTAACTTGGCTGAGGAATGGAAACGGTCGGGATACCTTCAAAATAAAACACATTTATTTTGTGAAAAATGATAACAAGAAAATGAGGAAGAGGAAGAAGAAGAGAAGTATGTGCGTACAGTACAGATGTCCTAGTAGTATCGGTGTTAGTTGGTTGAGGAGTGGAAACGGACGGGATATCTTGAAATTGAAGTACTTGTTTTTGCAGGAGAAATGGAAAAAGAGGTAGAGGAGAAGGAAGAGGAGGAGAGATGGCGCTTACAGCACAGACAAATACGACAGTTGTACTTGTAGTATCGGTGTAATGTAGAGTAGCAATGTAAACGGTGGGATACCTTTAAAATAAAATTAAAAAAAAACATTTGTGAAAAAGAAATAGAGTATAAAGAGCAGGAGGGTTGGCGGTTACAGTAGAGACAAAAGTGATAATTGTAAAAGTAGTACTGTGTAACTTGAATTGACTGAGGAATGGAAATGGTGGGGATATTGTACAAATAAAGTACATATCACATATTATATTTATGAAGTAGAAGAACAAAAAGAGAAAAAGGAGGGGACGAAGAGGAGGAAAAGGAGGTGGGGGTTGACGGTTACAGTACATCCAAGAGTTGTAGTTGTAGTAGTAGTAGCGGTGTAATCTGGAATGGAAACGGTCCGGATACCTTGAAAATAAACGTGTGTGTAAAGAAGAAGAAAAAAGAAAAAGTTGAGGAGGAGGAGTAGGCTTGATGGTTACAGTACAGACGATAGTGATAGTTGTACTGGTAGTAGCGGTGTAAAGTGGCTGCGAAACGGAAACGGTTGAGGCACCTTGAAATAAAATTTAAGAATATCTTATTACATTTTCTAAATCCAAATTTCATTAAAAATTGGACTTAAAATCGTATTATGTTTTCGATAAATGTTCTGTAAACTAAACATCGCTGTTCCGTATGAATTATTTTTCAAACATTCACAGTTTTGACAAAATGTAGATTAGAAAAAACGTGTATAAAAAGAACACGTAAATGTGTTTGCCTAAAACATTATATAGTTATTTCCGTCACCAACGGGTCATCGGGTATCTGGGATCAACAACACGGGAGAAAAAGAACATACATATATATTCAACATTTTACAATATTCATCCTGAGAACACAGGTTTTACCTTCGAAATAAAAACGCACTACTTTCGTAGTACTACTTAAAACACACATTTGTACACAAAAACTGCAAAAGAGCGAAGCATCAATAAGTATAGAATACCCCTCAGATGCTTCTGCAACAAGAGAGTTTGCATTGTATTGTCATGTACAAATATGTTTGTTTGTTAATAGATTATATGTATAATTGGTTTGTCATGGTTTACTCGCTTACTGTATTCATATCAAAATATGAACGTTTTTACACGATTTTAAGATTAATTAAGTTAGATTTTAAACAATTTTGATATTAACTCATTAAAAAATGAAAATAAATAGTATGAATATGCCTTGGCGTTTCAGGACACACAAATTGGTCCTCATGTTACATTTTACCCACGTGAGGACTGTCATCAACAAAAATTAACGGATTCTCCTGGCATTCCTTTGTGACAAAGCTGATTAATTTCTGCATTTTTAGTTTTCGAATATCGGCATAATGATAACACCTCTATGATTTGACATTTGGTATTTCTGTAGGGTATATATATTACAAACTAAATATAATGTGACTTTAGTTCAAATTTTGACGAAATGTGTATAAGTACAACACTTCAATTTTGACTTAAGGCTTCGTTTTTTCTTGTTTCGCGAAATCGGGGCTTGATATGGTACTCATAACGAAATCCTCAGCGTATTCATCTGAGCGACACAATATCATCACGTTTTAAAATTAAAAAAAGTATTAAACATAATTTTGCAAGAGTCAAGTTAAAAACGTATTTTGAACTTATGTAGCTTTCAAGTAATCTTTCAACATATCTAATGTATAGATCTACACTAATATTTCCGGAATTGTGCTTACTTCCGCTGACTGTTAGTTGGGTCGTTCCGCTTGTCCCAGTACCAACTGTGTTAGTAGCCGTACATCTGTACGTCCCACCGTCGCCAGGTTGTGAGCTTGAAATGACTAAGTTTGGTGAGCCCACCTGTCCGCCTGAGTATCTGTTGTTGGACGTAATTTGAACTTCCTGGAATGCATTATTGACGAGTTTCTGCCAGATAACAATAGTGTGAGCAGGGTTGTCGTTCGTTATAATGCACACAAGTGTGACCTGTGTTCCTGTAGTGGCTGTATAAGCAGTCTGTGGTATGGACACGGTTGGTTGACCTTTGAAGGAAAATATAACTTTAGACCGGTGCTGTTACTATAAATATAGGGACTTGACAAAACAATATTCTGTATACGTGGATCAATTTTAACGCAAATATTGTTTTTAAAGATTAGCTCAGTGATGTATTCGTATATTTTGTAATAATTGCTATACTGAAGTCATGTGTAAAACAGAATTGCGATTATATAATATTTTAGCACAAATGCTATAAACGCTCAAATATGTTTACCGCTAACATATGTACTTCATATATGGCCATGTGTTATCAACGGGATATCGTGCTTTAACTATATTTTCATGTAATTATTTTCAATATTGTTACACTCATTATCGAAAGATAAAAAAACAAATTCGATACTCGGTAGACAAATTAATTCTGGTAACTGAGCCGATGCAGGGCAATTAATATAATGAAAATGATAATAAATTTAAATTCTAAGATACTTACTTCCAGTAACTGTAAGCACAGTTTGTGCGCTAAAACCAGTACCGGCTGTATTAACCGCCGTACATCTGTAAGTCCCAGCATCAGTCAACTGGGCGCTAGTGATAGTCAAAGACGGTTGCGCCACGGTAGCGCCTGAATATCTAGTGTTACTAGTCACCTGGACCGTTTGGTAAACACTGTTTACTAATTTCTGCCAGATAACACTAGTGTGGGTTGGGTCAGCTGTCACAGTACAGACCATCTGAATAGTTCCAGCAGCAGCGACTGTATACGTATTCTGCTGAACTGTCACAACCGGCAATGCTGTAAAAATAATCAAAATATCAAATCCATCACCTGGAATATTGTTGTATAAGTATTTATTTTTCTTAAAATCTATTTTGAAAGAAAAGTTGATTTGATATGATCAAGTTTACACATCCTGCTACTTTACTAATGTTCAGTATTATTATAACCATTACATGTATTAAACACATTAGGGTCTGGTTGAGAGGGCACTATTGCCTCATAGTATTGTCGAGGGACGAAATAATGCCACATTTTTCTCATAACGAACAGTATATCTTCAGGAAAAATAGTAGGTGTAATTTGAAAATTAAAAAAAATGGTTATTAATTACTTTTATATTTTGAAGGACTGTTTTATTAAGCATGAAATTAATATATGAAAAACTGGGTTCTGTGTGCTGAAGACAGTAATGTAGTTTCGACAAGCAAAGAATTATCTGGCATAATTTTAACCTCTTTACATAATTGATGTAACTAGAAGGTAAATTTCATTGTTTTATTATATATAAATATTGATCAACCAATCTAATTTAAATTCGATGTTCAAGATCTATTCCGCAATTTCCGTGTTCATTCGGACTAAATGATTCACATTAAATTTTAAAACGATTATCGATCGATCTGATGCATAGTACAAAGATATTACATCAAACAATCTGTAAACGCCGAATCAGACATTTCTTCACCTATTGATTTTATATAACCGTATTATCATATCGAAAATACGGCCTCGCAAAAGCTACTTAAATTTAAAAAAAAAATGTAAAAAAAATAAAATGAAATAAAAAAAAATAGAAATGAAAAAAGGAAAAAAAACAAAAACAAAAAATAAATAACTAAAAAGTTAACATTGTAATTGCATTGTTATTGTAATGTATATCGGTTTATTTTGATGTATTGGTAAAACACCTGTACGAATATAACGTGGTAGAAAATAATGTGCTCCGGAACACTCAACGTTTTTCTCGCATTGATATTACTTTAAATGTACATGTACAAGTATATACCAGCTGAATCGTAATACTAATCACAAAACTTCCCTATAGTATTCATCAGCTCGCACAAAACCTTCTGTTTGATCTATTAACTTACCGGGAGATACTGTAAGTAGGGTCGTTCCACTAGTTCCTGTTCCGAACTGATTTGCTGCTGTACATATGTAAGTTCCCCCGTCTGTAGTAAGGGCGCCAGAAATCTTTAAGGATGGCGAGTAGACGGTTCCTCCACTGTATCTGGTGTTCGTGTTGATAGAAACATCCTGATAATTGCCGTTCACAAGTTTTCGCCAGGTGACACTTGTATGGGCTGGAGTAGCGGTAACTTGACAAGTAAGGGTAATAGTTCCTCCCGAGTTAGTAGAAAATGCAGGCCGGTCAATTGTCACGGACGGTGCGGCTAGAAAAAAAAAAAAAAAAAAAAAACCGGATCAGTTAAATTTATATTGAAATCACTATCAAGTGCATGTACTTATCGATAACAAGCATATAGATGAACTAAACAACGTAGCAGAAATGACAAATCATATGAAATGCAATAAGCTTAAATTATTATAAAGGGACAAATATTTTGCTCGAACATTTATAAATAAAAAAAAATGTATACAATGTGTGTAGACATTATCGAAGAATGTCATGAACAGGTGTCGAAACACATTTTTTTTATATAGTTTACATATTGTTTCGTGATTCTTGAGTTTGAGATTAACATATTAAAATGATATAAATAGTTTGAATATGCCTTGGCGTTTCAGGACACATAAATTGGTCCTCATGTTACATTTTACCCACGTGAGGACTGTGTCATCAACAACGCAAAATTAACGGATTCTCCTGGCATTCCTTTGTGACAAAGCTGATTAATTTCTGCATTTTTAGTTTTCGAATATCGGCATAATGATAACACTTTCAACATATCTAATGTATAGATCTATACTAATATTTCCGGAATTGTGCTTACTTCCGCTGACTGTTAGTTGGGTCGTTCCGCTTGTCCCAGTACCAACTGTGTTAGTAGCCGTACATCTGTACGTCCCACCGTCGCCAGGTTGTGAGCTTGAAATGACTAAGTTTGGTGAGCCCACCTGTCCGCCTGTGTATCTGTTGTTGGAAGTAATTTGAACTTCCTGGAATGCATTATTGACGCGTTTCTGCCAGATAACACTAGTGTGAGCAGGGTTGTCGTTCGTTATAATGCACACAAGTGTGACCTGTGTTCCTGTAGTGGCTGTATAAGCAGTCTGTGGTATGGACACGGTTGGTTGACCTTTGAAGGAAAATATAACTTTAGACCGGTGCTGTTACTATAAATATAGGGACTTGACAAAACAATATTCTGTAAACGTGGATCAATTTTAACGCAAATATTGTTTTTAAAGATTAGCTCAGTGATGTATTCGTATATTTTGTAATAATTGCTATACTGAAGTCATGTGTAAAACAGAATTGCGATTATATAATATTGATATTAATAATTTAGGCACAAATGCTGATAACGGCTTGCAAATATGTTTACCGCTAACATATGTTACTATCATATATGGCCGATGTGTTATTCAACGGGGATAGGTGTGCTTTAACATAATATTTCATGTAATATTTTCAATATTGGTTATCAACTCATTATAGAAAGATTAAAAAAACAATTTTCGATAGCTCGGTTAGACCAATTTAATTCTGGTACTGGCCGATGCAGTGGCAATTAATATATGAAAATGATAATGAAATTTAAATTCTCAAAGATACTTACTTCAGTAACTGTAAGTCACATTTGTTGCGCTAGAATACCAGTACCAGGCTGTATTACCGCCGTACATCTCGTAAGTCCAGCATCAGTCAAACTTGGGCGCTAGTGATAGTCAATTAGACGGTGCGCCACGGTAGCGGCCTGAATTCTTAAGTGTTACTTACCGCACATGGACGGTTTGGTAGACCTGTAATTACTTGTGCATTTTGCCAGATAACACTAGTGTGGGTTGGGTCAGCTTTCACAGTACAAGACATCTGAATTAGTTCCTAGCAGGGCACCACTGTATATCGTATTCTGCAGACTGTCACAGACCGGAATGCTGTAAAAAATAATCAAAATATCAAGCATGCAACACCGGAATATTGTTGTGATACATAGTATTTATTTATTCTTAAAATCTATTTGAAAGAAAAGTTGATTTGATAGTGATACAGAGTTTACGACATCCTGCTACTCTTTACTAATGTCAGTATCATTCCTTAAAACATGACGAATCAAATTTTCTTTTTGCGCTTTTACAACTCGCTATTTAGATCAAATGCATTAGCGAGCTTAATTATACAAAAATTCATGGGCGTATGATTTCTCGGTTGGTCATTCTACGAGTTTTTAAAAGGGAAATTGTCCACAAATAAATTTGGAAATTTCTTGCATTTTAATTTACGAAAAAGAAATTGACATAATACTTGGAATCCTGATTGGCTACAAAGTGCTTAGACTTTACAATAGACACTATAGAGTGGCCGCTAGATTAGAGATCCTATTGTGACGTCACCATTACGATGCAAGTTATTACAATGTTGCAGCTTTTTGAACCAAAGAGTCAAGCATAACTGGACACGGCTGGTTTGGTTTGCAGGAACAATGTTGCTGGGTCTACAGAAAGTCAGATTCACTAGTTCTATATTGATCCTTTC